>JAAAKL020002537.1:0-25772 GCA_010016065.2 Carybdea cf. marsupialis auct. non (Linnaeus, 1758) | reverse complement strand
ACTGGCTTTTGCTAGCCTTGTATGATACTTCGCCTATTATAAAAGGTGAGGTAGGAATATGTGAGATTCTAAACTCATGATGTAAATGATTACTGAAATTTCAATTTGGAAAACTTTTTTCAGGATCAATAATGATAATGATAATCATTTTCATCATAATAATGATGTTAATGGTAATAATAATCATCATCATCTTAAATTCCCACAATTCTGTAACCACAGTGTGTGCCACAATGCTAGAAAGACGGTGACATGATGGCCTATGAAAGGTTCTTTAAAGAATAATAGTGACGGAACATTTATAGAGGATAAAATACTTCAGCTGATCATTGCTAAACATTACTGTTATAAACGTGTATCCTAGTGCTGTCGTATTATGTTTTGTTTTTTCTGCTTCTCCGATTGCACTTGATTGCTTATAGCCATTTTTTTTAAATGCATTGGTTTTCTGTTTTAGTAGGAAACTCTTTCAGGTTGATAACTTTCTTAATCGATGTACATTTGTTGTTTTATTATTATAGAACAGTAAGTACTTAAGGCTAATTAGGTCCTTTAAGGACACAAATAACGACCTTGGTAAGTAAAAAGAGTAACCAGATTGAAGTATAACATACATGCTCACCGGAGACATATAAATGTACAGTTCATCTCTGACCAGTAATAGTTTCGTGAAATTAACGTTGTCTTTTGGACAAGAAGGAAACGCCACATAAGTAAGTTAGTTGTTATATTTTTCGTTACTATCATTTTAATTTGTTAGCACCGCTGTTTCTGAGTAAAGAAATAATAATGTACACATTTGTTTACATACTCTTTTTGTAGATCGAATAGAAACGAAATAAAAAGTAAAATCGGCAACTAAGTCTGATACAGAATCGAACTGATAAAGATCTAGTCTACTATGCGATTCATGGCTTGTCGGAAATTCTCTTCTTGATGATACCCACTGGTACTTCTGCACAATTGATTTGACTAGGATAGACAGAAAGAGGAGGAGTGGGTTCAAGTACTCAAAATTCGAATGTGCAAGTCGCCCAATAGCTCATTGAGATTAAATTCCAGTAACTGTCTTTTGAGGATACTTCGAGGCTAAGGAAGAGGAGGATCAAAAAGACATTTTTGATAACGATACTCTGTATCCATTTTTTCAAGAAGACCCAAACGATCTAGACTACAATTAACCTTTTCAAAGCCCCCGTCCGCGCTGTTAACCTGTTGAAGGGGGATAGCCTCCTCTCTAACAGTACCCGCGCTACATTCCATCACAACATTCACTGAGAGAACTTACTCAACTACACTAAAAGAAAAGGATGCAGGAAAGAAAAGGATACAAGATACACGTACTGCCTTTGCACATCAAACTCCACTTGATGGAGCAGTTCACTAAAGCCGAGGAAAAGCACGGTGTCCGCCTCACTTTCTTAGGCCTTTTCTTTTGCTTTATAGAAGTTAATTGATGGAATCTTTGATGGCTTTCAAATCTGTCAGCGAGAGATTCAGCGCTTGATAAATCAAAGATTTGGAAATGTGCAAGGTTTTTGTTCTGGTCATGAAAGCTTTATTGGCAACAGTAAGACCTAGAACCGCGCAGAAGTGGTTACTGATATACTGACATTTTTCAGACCTTTTGGATGAAACGTTATCATCAAAATCCATGACTTATTTCCACAAATGGATCGCTCTCACGGGAATCTGGCATCAATGAGCCAAACGTTAGGGAGAGATTCCACCAGGATAAGGAATAGATGGAGACCAAGTATCAGGCACACGAAGATGCAGTCATGATTGCTGACTACTGTTGGACATACATGCAGCTGAACATTTTAAGAGTTCAACAAAAGGTGATTCAAGACCAGGATTTTGATTAACAACAACGTAACATGCAATTTACAAGGAAATTTAGTAATATTTTAATAATATTTATGTTAGAAAGCTCTTACTTTTTATATATGATCTACGTTCGATTTAAGAAAAAAAAGTTAACGATAATGAACAGATAATATGACAGTATGGCATCGATTTGGCCAAAAATCGGATTTTTATAGAATCGATTTAGTAAGAAAACCTGGTCAAATCGAGGTTAATGGATCGCATCATTGCACGATTGACTTAAACCAGTTGGAAAAAAACACGCAATTTACCAAAAACCCTATCTTATAACCCAGTCTTATCAAGCATAAATGCTTTTTGATGTGCTAGCACTCAATTAAGGCTAGAGGCCACTTCGTGTATATGACTATGGTTCACAAAAGGGCTAAGATGAAAGAAAGAAACAAGTAGTGGGCGTAAAACAACGAGGGATGTAGTCACAGAGCCGTGAACCTTGACGCACGAAACTACGGCAGTACAGAAACACATCCTAGTACCATCACAGCAGAAAGGAACTATTGTTTCGTCGAATCATTTCATGGTACAGACAAACAGAACTTAGAACCCACTCTTCAACCTAAATTTTCCTTAGTTCTTGCCATTTTGTAAATATTTCTTTTACACTATGATCCTGTTATGAGAGCTTTTATATCATGGACGGTGTAGAAAGGCCCCCGGATCGGGCGCATTAAGTAGATATCTTTATATGTTTATGCTTAAGTATAGCATTAAATGAATTATTTAACACAATTAGCGAGGACAGGCGTAGGCTTGACCTATGAATTTCGAATTATCATGAGTACATCTGGCATCATAAGATCGTTGTAGGAGAACGTTGGCTTATCATGATTATGCCCGAAGGACTTTTATTACCGCCTTAGCCGTCATATGATGGTCATAATTATTCACAAGCTAACTATTCTTATACATCTTAGATTAAAGGTCACTTGACCTTTGCCCTCGTATACAAGCAGGCGCATGTTAGCGGATTGTCAGATCAATGTAACCCAGAAACGTCGCTTCAAGCTCGTGCATCATTTTTGTTATTCACAGTTATGATGCTGGAAAGGTGAAATATATTGGCTACCCTTTAGTTATTTGTGGAATAGTGCAAAGTTGTAGTCAATCACCGTACATGCGCCTCATCAAAAGTTCTTGTGTTACCTGTGTAAGCTTCAAATACGTAGAGCTGTGAATGTCTGTTCTGACATTATCAATGACCCTTTGAGAAATAGAACCCTTCACTATGAATAGTAAATCGACCTGTTACATCACGCATGAATTTCATACTGATTACAGTGACATAAGAATGAGTCCAGTGGAAGCAAATGCCGATGTGTTGAAAGTCAACATTTGGTCAATCCTTGCTCTTACATCCATTTGCCTAATACATGTCCACTATCTTCACAAAACGAAATGAAAAGCAAAACTTCACATTTTGTTGTCTAAAATATCTATTACCCGGTTATTTAGGAAAAAACAGCCATGGGGGTAATTGGGCATTTTGTACAGAAATAAAATCCTTCTGAAAATCTTTTGATTTAAGTAACCGATTTATACTTGTTTGGAATGGATTTATGCGTAAAGTGGCACATACACCTCAAAATTTGTACTAGGCAAAACTTGCTTTATTAAAGGGTGGCGTCAGCTGTCAACGTGCGTGTGTGTATGAGGGCGGAGACAAAAAATATTTGGGTCACTCCATCTTTACGGTACGAAAACTTTGTTAAGACGTATGTCATTATCAGAAAATGAACACGGCGTAGTGCAACTTACTATCTTTAAAATAGAACTAGCTTCAAAAAGACGTAACATAGTGCTATGAAATGATAAAATGCTGAGTGGAAGTGTTCGTTTTATCTTACAAAAATACACTCCAAAATTTCCGGCTATCTCACTAGTTGCATGTTAACCCCTTTTTGCATGAAATAAACCTATGTATCACCAATGACTTATTGTATACGCTGCCCTGTTTCTCGAATTTTAAGTGGCATTCGTACTTCTAAAAATGTATGATGTCATTTGCTACAATAACTGTATGCATTCATTTCTGCACTTCTTCAACTCCCCATCTTTCTGGCTAGGTTGGACTACAGTAGTGTGTCAGTAGTACATCAAACGAAATCTTATGTAGGCCTTCAACAGGAGTGAGCTACAAACATCTACTATCTTGCCAACATAAACAAAACCGCTTTCTCATCCCTACTATCAGTTACGTTTCTTATTCTCTCCTTGTTTCCACTTTCAACTACATTTTTGCGCCCTCAGTGGAATTTCAACGGAGTTACTTCCAATAGAAGGAGGATATCTAGACAAAGCCCTAGAGAAATCCAAAGTCTAGAGAAATCGAGTATGTTGTAAGTGGCAAGTGGTATCGCTGGATAAGACGGTGCAGCACACGACACAAATGCGTGGGTTATGGGCAGGACCTTCGAGAGGGGGTAGGCGGGCTTGGAGGTCCGGGGCCCGCAAACTTTTCTATGAAAAAAGAGCCTTAGTCGTTTCGCCCAGAAACCTACTTGGGCCCGGTGCTATGAAATACCCCGGGGCCCGCGCTGGCTCTCGAAGGCCCTGGTTACGGGTTCGGGTCCCTTTATACAAGTTTCCATTTCCTTAGTATTTTTTTGCGGCTAACCGTATAACGACATACATTTCTATCAACACAGGCCTCGCAGCTACTACGAAGGTTCTTAAATAAGAGATTCAATCTAGCTACTTCTGTGTTATTATTCATAAATTCTGATCAATTTTACTCATGAAAAAAGCATTTACCAGTGATCATACAATTAATTGAATATTTAAAGCAAAGGATTTTAAAACAATTTCGGAACAATCTGCATGTGCGATTTACATTTTTGTACTTTACACTAAGATACTTTTTGGCTAGATTTCATACTGACCTAACATCGTCTTCATACATGACGAAAATAACTCTTATTTAATAACGAAAACAGTTTTTCTTTTCAGCATTTACTACTGACTCGAAACTTGTTTCATGCGACTGTGCTTCAAGGCTTCAAGTTGCATACATATCAAAATCCCCTCCAACCCTCCTGTGAAAAGTTGGCTTTAAATCCCCAAGAAAAACTCTATCTCAGTATAAAATTTGACTAACAATATTTAAAATCTAAATTAATCGCTTGTCTGATAGTTTTTAGTGGATACTTAAGAAATTGAAAAGTATGTCACAACGGGATTCAAACCCGTCACCCAAGCATTTGCGCGCGTGCGCACTACCAACTGAGCTAGGTGACCCCGTTGATAATACGATCTATTTCTCTCTCGGCACCACATTAGATCCCAATAATTCACTGGAGGGCATGGGCATCCAGCTCTACGCAATTTTGGTGACCAGCCTCTCTGCACCAACTGATCCGATCATAGGACTGCCAACTGGCCATCATGCTGTCCACCAGCCATAGAAAGATGAAAGTGTTTCTTATTACAAGTTTCAAAATGATACAAAAAACACTCTTATTCGATTAAATAGAGGAACAAAGATTAGCCAGAGGAATATCCGCCACAACCACTTGTAAACACTCATCAGAGCTATACCCTGGTAAGCCTATTAGAGCCCGTTTCTACCATCACTACGCCCCTTTAAATTATGGACATCGTTGCCAAGACATGTGCTAGTAATTTAATTTCGCTGTTATTTCCGCTACAAACTATCCGCTACACAATAAAGGCTGTAAAGCAAATCTGTAGAGGACTGATCATCAAGTACTAGTCAGAGATTATCAACCATATTCTCTTTGATAGGAAGGCCAGTCGGGTCCTTAGCAATTATAGGAGCCTGGGGTAACGTGTCCCGTACTTTAGCCACAGTTTTGTCAAATGAGTATACAATCGATAGATTTCATCCATTCAACTGTCATGAGACAGCCTTAATCTGACTAGTCCTGACATCAGGGTTCTTATATCTGGATTCTTCTATAACGCTCTTTAACTTCCTAGAACATTCTATATGTCTATGGGTTTCCAGAACTTTCTAGAAGTTTCTATGGAACACACTACACATTTTCAAAATGTCCTATAGTATTCTACGAGTTTCAAAGGAGTGCTGTATAAACAAACCGAATTGTATATGTGAGGTAGGAAGGCAGCCACTTATTTATCTTTAATTGAAGCAATGAAGGTAAGCTGTAAATTGAAAAATCAATGTTCTGCTAATAAAATACCTGATATTGAGCAGCCTCTCATGTCTGTGGAACATACAACACCAATGATTTTAGTTGTTTATCGGCTTCATCCTTGCAGAACTCAATCCACTAACATCTGTGAACGCCCTAGATTGCCTCAGACAATATGCCCATATCAAAAATTGGCAAACCACGCGCAAAAAAGACACCTCAAAGACTGCTGAGAGCCATGGCAAAACCATGCGAAAACAACAATAATCTGTGTAACCAAAACCAGGGTAAAGGCAAGTCATGTCATAGCAAACAGGGACAATGTGGCACCACTGCATGCCCAGAGCCACAAAAATAAATTATTCGCGGAGAATGACCCAGGGCAGTGCCAGTTGTTACTTGATGGTCCCAAGTCGATGAGGGCAATTTATTTTACCATTAACCCAAGGTGGGAATGGTTCAAAAACCCTGATAATGGGGATTGTACAGGTGGATCATTATACATATACACTCATGTATTGTAAATAAATTGATTCAAAAATGATACTTATATAGAAATAGGCTCACCAAGTGTGTGTCTTAGTGCCTTCTTTGTGTGTCACCCAACTGCTCCACTGGTGTGGCATCTTCAGAGGAGGCAGTACCACCACTAGTTGGTTTCAGTGTGGGTAGTTAGCACCCCAACTTGTAAATAATTAACATTATATTACTCATAACTCAAAATTTGTATTCACACAAATTGCTAAGTTGAATTAAGCAATCTTAAAGATGTCTGCCCCCTCCCTACTGGGAGCCTACGTCTCCCTTGGGGATGCCTCTCTGCATATCAGGAGGCACTATGAGAGATTACCAATTGTTATACATTAAAGTAAAATATTATTTGATGAAAACTGTCTATAATCATTTTTCATTTAAGTACATCACAATTCATGTTACCCCTCCCATTGCACATGATTCAACACTATCATGATTATGTAATATTTAAATACTCCTTTACTCCAGAATTTACTCAATGTAGATTTAAATAACACAATAAGAACCTTGTTATATAATTGAAGACACTTGTAAAAATGCTTTCTTTTTGCCATAATATAAAACTGATGCAAATTTATCCTGGAAGTTGCTCTTCCCAGTCACACCATGTTCCCACAATCACCCACACCCTGTGTAGTAAAGAACTCTATATTTGTCTTTCTAATACCAATGGGTAACAGTACAACAATACTTAAGATAAATTTCTATCATGTTATAATTCAAGAGTAAAACTCTGACCTTCTGTATGTAACCATAGTACTAAAAATCCTGAATAAATGGGACCAATGTGAAAAAAATGAAAACAGGGTCAGTTCCTAAAAGTAGAAATGGGGCGCCACCAAGAGCATACTGTTCTTTTTTATATATAATCAATCAACAAAATAAATTAGGGTAATTTACCCAAAATACTAAACAACTTTAAACCTCCTTGAAGATATAACTGCTTCAAAATTTGCAGGGATTGCTGGGAACTTTCTCTAAGATGGTGCTCAATTCAAAGTTCCCAAAGTCTTGCAAAATAGCTAAGTTAATTCCTGTTAACAATTGAACCTGAACCTGCATCTGTCTAAAACAAAATCCTGCACAAATACAACTCTTGATTTTGTTTTGACCATTAGCCTGACAACTGTCTGCTATTTCTTTGTAACAAGATACCCCAAGGCTTCTTATGGGAATTTTAGCTAGAATTATAATCATTGACTTGATGAAAGCATTTAATATCAATAAAAATACCACCTTAACTAGGCTTTGACACTGATACTATTCTTTCCCTCAAATTTAATACATACTTAGGCAACAGCATATATTTGATTTATATATACATATATATATATATATATAAACAACTAGTATAGCTGGTAAGCTTTTGAAACTTATCGTTTCTTTATTGGACCTGTGGGATCCTCCAGCTTTTATCTCCAGGCAAACTATACTTTGGAGATCAAATAGGAATCTATCTTAGGACATACATTTTCTTACTAATAACATGTCACAACCAGTGGAATGCCACCTAGTGTTGTACACTGGTGACTCTTGATTCCTAAGTACAGAGAAAACCCAGAAGCAATTGAATCCAATTTGACAAACAATGCCCTGTTACTTCCGTGCTGTATGTTTATAGACAGTAAACTGAGCAATCATCTGGGAGGAGATAAACTGATTCCATCATGTTGAGAAATAGCAGGAATGGGAAAAACACACAAAATCTGTTGATATAAGGACATGAGCCTCTCACATCAGACTACAGAAGATTGTCGAAAACCACCCACAAAAACCTCACTGGGAATTGAATGGTGATATCCTCTCTGCAAAATCTGAAAACAAAACTACCTCCATCACTATCTTTCCTATTATGCTTCGATGCCTTCATCAAACCACAATTCAACTATGAATGCACCTCTTGGCACCCACTGCTTCATCAGAACTTGACAAAGAAGATATAGATAGTGCAAAATAAATGCACCTCAAAACAAAAAATAGTATTAATGTAGGCGTGCAGACATAAATTGGCATGGAATGGAAAAAAAAATTAAACAATGTGTTAGTACAGCTGCTTTCAACTCTTTCAGACACATTAGTGTGCAACCCTTGTCAAGGGGGAAAAGAGGCCCTAAACAGCAGCATCATAACAAGGAAATTCATACATAAGCAATCAATCCGGGTCACTTAGTTCATAAAATATTGTAGTGGTTCCAAACTGCCCTCAGAGATAGCATTTTAGGACAAACACATGTGGCTCTTCATACACACTCTTAAATATTGATTTGCAATTCACATACTACTAAACTTTTGGGTGATCCAAAACTTTTAATAGCTTGTAAAGAGGGTGCAGATTATCAGTGTATTGTGTCCTCTCTTACTCTCAATACCAGTACAGCTAAAGTAACTTAAGGATAATATAAATAAATCCTCACACTGCTTTGCACAAAACAAATACTATATCTTTGTGTCATGACACAAAAAGCCATAATCAGAATCGTTTTAGGGTTGAGGAACCCCAATTTGCACGGGTACAACCTAGCTTATGAATTGATTGATTGATTCTTACTCCCTCACTCAGCAAATTGCGCTCAGGAATTGCAAACTAGGCAAATCGACATATTTCAATTAAGTGGCAAATCTCTCTTTTATAGCAACTACAATATGAAATGTGATCACACATAATAAACAAGATTTCTTTGCATATTGTTTTCATCCAAAGCAACGGGTAGAAAACAACAATCTCACAATACGATGAAACCTATCCTTTGTTTAAATTACATTGTTGAAGGATTAGTTGTCAAGACTTCCAACTTGACTCTAAAACTTGCTGAATCCACCCCTTGCAACCCACTTCGTAAGCTTCAATGTTATGATAACCTAAAATTTACACAACTAAATATAATATTGTCAATTCTACGTTCTTCCAATGTCCAAATCTATTTGATCCTGTTCCAGCAAGGAGTATCCGGTGACTAATAAATACGACGGGCAATAGCAAAGCAACACACAGTACCGACTAATCACAAGTGGACGATGAACTCTGCGGCCATGGCCACAAGGCTGGAGCTCACTTCCTTGACGACAACAGGTAACAGAAGTACACGAAAACTCCAGAATAGACCACTACCCTTGGTATATGGCATTTTCTCCATGTTTGCATCAAAGGCAAAGCTTCATCTTCCTCTAATTCTCCCTTGGCGAAGCGGCCATTAATCGGAAAAAGCAAATAAGCAGAGTAGGGCACGAGAGACAGCAAAATTATCACTGATCCACACAGCCATCCGTGATCCTCAGATGATCGGTTTTCGGTTAAGAAGTAAGCAAGAGTAGAACTGGTAATAGTCGTAATGGCAAACACCGGCAGAGGTCCTGATCTCTTTATAACTTCTCCTTGGAACTGCTTGAGAGCTTTCCCATCCAATGTCATGGCAGATGGAAGGGAGCAATATGTGATGTACGAAGCACCGCCTACACAATATCCAACAGCTACAGTTGAAATGATTTTAAGAGCTCTAACGCTGTCATCTTTTGAAAGCAAAGCCATAGTAGATACTGAAGAGTGCAGATCTGTAACTGACCACTACGAAGTCTTAAAAGTTTCAACAGCAATGTGGTTGGTAAAATTTTACCTTACTACTCCCATGCACTTCTCACTTTTCGAAGCAGTTTGTTTTTAAACCTCGTTTAAATCGCTGATCATGTTAAGAACGAGGTTGCGGAAGGTATCCGCCCATGATTCATTTGTAGGAGAGGACACACAGCAGTTTGTTGTTGTTTTTTCAAGGGGGGGGGGGGCAAATTTAAGCATAATTTTAACCTGAAACTGAAAATGGAATCTAAAATACTTGTTAATGTCGAATAATTGATTACATATTCTTACGAACATTGGCTTGTCTTTAGTGGCAACTTCTATAAATTTTTATGGATTACAAAGATTTTCAAGAAAAATTACAGGCAGATTTTGCCGTTACCATAGCTACGTGTTGGTCACAATTTCACAGTTCAGGAATTATTTCAAAACTTTCATCTTGTGCTGCTTGTTAGATGTTTTTAACTTCCTGTCGCTTTCGTTTTATGTCTCGTCATCTTTAAACATTTTTTAGATCTCTGCCCATGAGCACGTCTGTGGCATCCACTCTCTCCACACAGTCCTGTCTTCTGTCTTTCTCTTCAGTTCTTAAACTTCTCCAATGTTCCCTTTCTTTTTCTGCCCCTAGGTTTCCTTCCTTCCATCCATTCTTCAATTTCTTCTTTCAGCTGTCCATCTGCTCTTAGAACATGTCCAATCCTGTTTTTCTTTCTCTTTAGAATGGTAGCAACTAGTTATCTTATTTCAGCAATCATTTCCAATACCTCTTCATTTGTCTTCTTATCTCTACAGTTGATCTTCATCATTCTTCTCCAAATCCACATTTCAAAGACTTTTAATCTTTTAATATCCTCTTTCCTATCTCTCCAATCCACTCCGAACCATTAAAGGACATTGGACTGTATTGAGGCGATAGAAGAATGGTCATGCGGCTGTATTTGGATCAGAAAACATGAGTAATAGTTGGACGTGATATAAACAGAAGTTTGTACTGTAGGTAGGGGGTTACGACAAGGTTGTCTATCGTCATCAATATTGTTCTCGGTCTATGCTGAAAAAATGACGAAAGGAGTGACAAGTATCGTAACAGCTGGAGTGAAGTTTGGAGGAAAGCTGTTGACAGATAAACGATTTGCAGATGACCAGGCTATGTTGTTAAACTCTGAAGAAAGCCTACAGATACTCACCAATAGGTTCTATGGAGTAACAAGCATTTGTGATATGAAAATGAACACCAAAAAAACAAAGGTGATGAAGGTGTCAAGGCATGGAATTAGCAATGTAAAAATCAGAGTTATGGGAGAAAAACTTGAGCAGGTTAGAAGATTTCGATATTTAGGAGTGTTGATTACAGAAGGCAGAAAATGCACGGATGAAATTAGGGCTAGGATTTCCATGGGAAAGCAGACATTTGTGACAAGGAGGGAATTACTTACTAAAAAACTTAAAATGGGATTAAAAAAGAGGCTAGTCAAGACACTGATATGGAGTGTGGTGCTGTAAGGGGCTGAAACCTGGACATTGAAGAAAGAGAATGAGGAAAGAGGCCTTTGCTATCACTTTATCACTCTCAAGTAACTGTCTTCAGGTTAGGTTTAGTAGGTTGTAGATAAAACGTGATGTGCTGAAGTATTCTTATGTACGAGGATATATCATATTCGGTAAGGTGCTTTATATTTTTATCACATATAAGTGGAATGTTAAGTTGAGGTAGGACTTGTTATGATTAGTGTATGTATATATTGTCAGTTTGTTTAGTTTATAATGACGTCAACTTCTTTAAGCGAGTTTTGTGGTTAAGGCATAAGTTTATGGTGTTTGTAATTTTTGTATTTATATCAAATGTTTTATACTAGGTTTATTGTTATTTGATTTTAGTCAATCGTCACTCTAATTATTGGATGATTAAATAGATGAAGATGTCCACAGTAAAGTTTAGTTGTGATGATATTCGATGCAATTCCTCGTAACCGTCAGGACAGCACTGAGGTGACCACCCAACAAGCCCTCTGCTTGTTCCCTAATGCAATCGTTTCATACCATGTACATCACTGCATCGACACCTCCGAAAACAAAATGATCTGTCCGTAATTTATGGAAATTTGTACTTTTGTGGTTGTTGACGGAGATGTAAGCAACATCAGTGAGAAGGGGCGATACTTTTCAAGGGCCGTAGCAACAATTCTCAAAGTGTGTGGGGGTGTAGTGAAGTAGCCTGGAACCTACTTTCTTCCTGTTCATTCATTACTTTGTATAAAGCATGTTGTCACGTTGTTCTCGTTAGTTGTGTGGTAGTATGATTGAATAGATGTATAGAGAAATTACTTCTAAGTTCTCACTTCGTCTATGAAGCCTACAGGGGGTTGCCATTAATCGAACGAGGAAAATTAACGGATGCATATGTAAAAACCTAGAGCTAAAAATTAGAAGCAGGTGCCCCACTGTTTTCCAGTTGCTACTGTCCTATTTATTGTCTAGTTTATCTTGCGATGATTTGTCGATGCTACTCAACAGTAAATTGGTTGACTGTACGTGTAATAAGGTGACTAATTGACTAATTCAACATGTCCAAAACGTCTCATAAAGATCCAGCCTTTACTTCATTCGAATCTGTAACAAAAGGTTGGTAGTAAATGACACACTGCAGACACTATCAAATTCGAAAAAGGATTGAGCATATCTGATTCTCGTGAATTGCTAATCTACAGCTTCCGTTGAGTAGCATTTTCGTCGGACAGTGGTCACAGCAATCGTATCTAAGTCTTTTGACGAAGAATTGAAAGTATGCGAGAGGATTGTAGCAAGTCGTCCAAAATCATCTCTCATGCGTTTGGCCCTGAACTGGCCTGCACAATTCAACCTCAGTCTCGTCTTGGTACAGTACTTTGGTAAGTGTTCTTCTGAGTTGGTTCCTCTTCCCCTAATCAAGTCAAGGCCCTCCTTTTAAAGTAACTGAATTACTTAAAGTTGCAACCCTTTTGACCGGGGGAAAGTGATGACACTTTTTCTGTCATTCGTGTTATCAAAGGGGTACCAGTTGTAAGCAATTGATTGTCGAAGCAACTGTAAGTACCTCGTTCGTCTTACACTGAGAACAGCGACGCTCTCATATCGCATACTAACAAAACAAGAGCTTATATCCACCACAATGACAAGACTCAAAAACTTTGTGGTATATATAATTTATGATGTGAAAAAATGGGATAGCCCTGATTATGCCCTAAAGTCTTGTCAAATGCTTGGATTTAGTTCTACAAAAATATAATATACAAATTGTGTAAGTAACTAAATAAAGGCCTAAATTGGAACGGATATGATACGAGCTAAAAAGTTACAACAGTAGAATTGTATTAAGAAAATGATTAAATGCCTCTTGATTTTCGGCTCATGTCAAGAGCGCCGATCTTTTATCCAACTCTCCAGGATACTATAATACTGACCTAGTTGAGTGTATTTGTGCCCGATATGTATAGCTAGATCACGTGCCCCAAATCTGTAGCAGAAAATAGCAGTTTCTAAAATAGAAAACTAATAGACCTAACTGATGATACTTAATTTCAATTAACATAGCAATGTAATTTTGTACATTTACGGAGCTAAATATTACGTTAAGATTCTAAATTCGTCGAATTGAACGCAACTTGATAAGTATCAGAGATGGTAAACTTGGGTGGGCGAAAAAGCAACAAACAGAAACAACAGTACGGTGTCTAGAGGTCGTAAGATTAAAGATAAAAGTGCTTTTTATATCTTTCGGCACGTACCTGGTTTTCAAGCCAAGATATAAATTTGAGAAATAGTTTTCGTTAAAAGGCTAATTTACCGGGAGCCAACGAAAAGGCTGGCTTACGCTATTTTGGAAGAACTCCCCATAGCATCTCAGTCAACATGCGTGAATCCTGTGTCATTGAAAGTCAATTGAGCCAATTTATGGGTTTATGGGCTATTTTAACCGTTATGGCTTTTCTTGCATATTCTTCTTTCCTTGCTAATCAGGGATAGTTGTGGTGCTCGGTGACAGTAATTCCTTCCTTCTTGTGGGGAGTTGATGTTTTAACATTTCTTTTCTGCTTCAATTGAATTGGTACAGCTAGTGAAGAATTTCAATTTTTGAAGCATGAGTAATCCTTACAGGCCTTAAAACTGTTAATTTTTAAATAAATACCTGACCTATATTTCCTGTTTTATTCTTTATCATAGCTCATATTCTTACTTAATAACATTAATCTGTTATAAGGAATGTATTTCAATTTGGTAGGTAAGTGCAATCCAGTAGCATTCAAAACTAGCATTTTAATGTGCCAGGCAACGCACCCTTGGCATCCTCGCTCGTTACGAAGGTTCGGACACGTCCTATGTCTACCTCAGTCGCATCCCACTCGGCTGATCCTAGAGTTCCATCCTGTCGCAGCTGAATGGAGACGACCAAGAGGTGCACCCCGCACTCGGTAGCAAGACATTGTCACCAAAGACCTGGAACTCTGCGGCATCTCTCTAGACGAAGCGGTTAGCCTGGCTGCTGACAGACAGCAGTGGAGGCCCGTGGTGCTACGTGTTGGCTCAACGCACCAAACCGGTGCATGAGGATTAGTGAGTTAGTGATTTTTAAGGTTATAAAACTTCTTGTCTGGTTATTTGACTTTTCAATTTGTAAACTTGATTTTGCACCATCAATACGTAATCAAATCTGCAAATCTAATGCCTCCATGCCAACACAAGGATCTGAATGACGAAATCTGTCTTTGAAATAGTAACGACGTTTTTCACTTCTCCATTATGGAACCCTTCGGATTGAGTTATGTCTTTTATACGTCATGTAGATTCGACTACAATATTGAAAAATCACTTCGAAGAAATAGTAAGTTCGAAGGGTTCCACTATAAAAATTATGAACCTTAATATCCTCATCCCCTAAGGTTGACCTTCACCTCACCTTATCCCATTTGACCTCGTGCATTTGACCCCAGACCTCTTACTCTCAGGAGCTCCTTGCACCTTTCACCTTCTAACCATAAACGTGTATCTAAACTTTGTGTTAGTGCTACTTACATACTGCTTGCTACAGATTCTACACTCTAGGAGGTACACTACGTTACAGGAAATACAATCTTAACGATAATTTAGTTTATACTTTTGCCAGAACTACCACCACTAAAGTTGTCCCCCTTCACTACAAAACTGCATACTCGGCACCTTGCCTTCACACATCTATAATTGCCGACCTCTCTATATATCGTTCCTTCTGGTAATCCTTCCCGCACTAAACGGTCCTCAAGATTCTTAGCCCTCCTAAATGCTACTACGTGTGCTTCTGAAAAAACTAACCTACACTCTTCGAAACTAGATAACACTTTTTTCAGACGGCCCATTATCTCTCTAACCTTATTAAGTGCTGAGTGATAGCTAATAACCAATGGTGCCCTACTATTGTTCCTAGTCTTACTTATGTCATTGCTAGTACAACTATTACTATAGCCTTCACCGATGTCACCGCCATTACCACCATCACTACTACGACTACTGCTACTATGTTTATCAAACAAATCCATCCTATTAAACCGCTGAGCTCTGTAACCTGTCTGAACACAGCATCTTACTAGCTCCTTTGTTCATATTTCAAAAACTTCTTCCCTCCAACAAATTCTACGTAGTCTAACTGCCTGGCTAAACGGTATGGCTTTCTTCATATGTGCAGGATCTCCTGTGGAAATACTGATGTGTGTCAGTAGGTTTACAAAAGATATCCCGTCTCTAGTGTACTATCTAATCTCCTAACGGCACTGTCTAGAAAGTTAATCTTACTATTAGATTGTTCAAACGTAAACTTTATAAGTTGTAACTATCATTAAATAATTCCTGAAACAGTCTAAGGCGCGCCCATCTAATTACCTATACCAAACTATAGGTCTAAAAATCTGACTCCTCTAATAAAATTCTCTCTAACTTAACCATAAATATGTTCGCATAAGCTGGGGCGAACTTTGTACCTATTGCAGTGCCTAATTACTGCCTATATATCTGACTATTAAATTCGAAAACATTATTCTCTAATACTACCCTGGGGCCTGGCTAGACTAACTAAAATGTCTGTGCTAACTGCTTTCTCCAACCTTGTATTCAGTATCTCTCTCATAGCTTGAAGGCCCTCCTCATGTGGAATACTTGGGTGCAGACCTACCATATCGGCCGTGCAAAGTATAAAATTTTCAGGCAAACAATGCAGAGCTGGTAAAAGATGAAGGAAATGGCTACTATCTTTAACGTATGAGGGGATATTGTAACTAGTTCACTTAAATGAAAATCTAAAACTGTGAGATATGCTCTGTGCAGGCACTGCAGTTTGATACTACTGGTCTGCCTATCACATTGCTAAGTCCTTTGTGAATTTTCGGCGGTAGGTAGAACCTACCGAACCTATGTCTATCTACACGTAAATAAGATCCAACTTTATCTGTAACACCAGGATCACTTTAAACTAGCTTTATAACCTCCTGTACATTTCTGTCTACATCTGCAGCTAAATTTATATCTAGCTTCTCATACGCTACCTCACTTTCAAATTGTCTATTATGCCTCCTTGATATAATCTTCCTCATCCCATACTACAACTGCTGGCCCCTTATCTGCCCCCTTAATGACTACATTATGGTCCCGTCTAAGAAACTGCTGCTAGTTCACTCTTATTAAGATTACTATAAGGATGCCCTCTTGGTGAAACAATTGACATAATTTCCTTTGTAATAAATCAAAATAAATTTCTAACGCATCATAACCCTTAGGCGGTTGCCAGTTTGACTGCACATAAAATTCCTTTCTTTCTCGTTGACCACCTAACAAATTGTTGTGGTTAAAAAACGAGCGTAGACGCATGCGTCTCTTAAAAGTTTCCAAATCTAGTCTAAATTTGTTCTTGCCAATACCTTTCGGTGTTGGTGCAAAGTTAAGTCCCTTAGATAGAAGTGAGATTTCTTCGCTGGACAGCGATCGTCTGGATAGATTGACGACGCTTTGCGATACAAATTTGCCACGAGCAAGTTATGGGGTTCACTTGATTCATTCTCAGGACTTACTCCTCCTCCGTGTACTGTCGTACTGCTTTGTCCCACCCGCTGTCACTTTAGTTGTTACGTAGAGTAAGGTAGTTTTTTGCAGTATCTTTGTTCCTCATTCTCGTTCCATTGTCTTGTGGCTTTTTTCTTTTTTCTATAATGGCCCTCTTGGTGATTATAGTTAATGCGTTTTATTGTTGTAGTTGTGATGCCGTGTGTATATGTATACTATTCTTACTTTGGTATTTGTATAGCGGCAAATGTGGATGTTCATTGTCCTGTTATCGTTATTCGTTTGAGTATTATTTTGTATTTCAAAATTTGATATTTAAGTGAGCTATGAGAAGAATATTTTGAAGAAGATAATATCGAAACGTCATAGCTACTATGTGTTTTAATGAGTATATATAAATTAGTTTTAGAACGTCATATTTCGTGAAGACAGTGTAATGAACTACTAAGCTAAACGGCATTAGCGCTGTATAAATGCATATCATTATTATATTAAAATTACAATTTGGAATGAGTTTAACTAATCCAATTGGGAATTCCTATTTGAAAGAATTGTTTTCCACCTAGTCTAAGAAACTCTTATCGGAATGTCCTTCGATTTTATGCTTGTTGACATACTGAAAAACTCTCGAATTTTTATAACTTTGGAAAGCCACCTAAGATATTGTACCTTTTCCCAAGACATGCAATTTTGTTTAAAAGAGCCACCTCCTGACCAGGTACTGTATTAGCTACGCCAATGTTTCGGGGGAACACTATTATCAACCTTTTCTACGTGTATAGAAATCAATAAGATCGTTAGTTGTGCCACACCTCTCATTTGCAAATATAACTTGCCTCGCTATTAGTAACTTATCTTACACTGATGGACCTGCGGAAAATAGGCTGAAAGAATGACTTCATATTCAACAATAATTCTCTCCCATGATGTTATCAAGAGGTATGTAAAATGCAAGGCCATGACCAAGGGCAAATTTTCAGTGCAGGAGAGTCATTTATAGGATAGGTTGGTAATGTGTTTGACAGAGTCGCGTTATGAAGTTCCTAAACATTTTGTAAAAGTTCTTTATTTCATTTGTACCTGAATTTAGTTTGATTTCACATATGATTGTCCGTGGGAGAAATATCCTGATAAAATCTGGTAGTGTCAAAGAAAGAAAGACGTTTAGGAACTTCATACTAATTGCTGTCGTCACAGCGTGTAACTTTTATGTAATGGTTGGGGATACGAAAATGCATCCCTGACGCTGACAAGGTTCTATATAAGGAATCAAGTTATGTACCGTAAGCAAGATGTAGAAGGATTATAGTCAAGAATAAAAGGTCTTCCCAGTTACTAGTTACACTATGTCAAACACTAGGGGCCTCCAAAACAATCTTAAATCAATTATCACAAATTATTCCACGATCGAGTTTTTCTCGTATCTAAATGTCCCAAATGATCAATTCTGAAAATGGAAAGATTGTAAATAAACTCGAGCATTGAAAAATTCAAAATTACAAGTGTGTTCTTATATTTCAAAGTCGCAAGAACAGATAAGCTATTTTCAGTAAGAGTATTTGATTGCTTATGTAACATTCACGGCTATTTCAAACTTAATAGTAAAAGTGAGTGAAACAATGCCCCTCCGCCCCAATAATCTACCAAGTTTTACTCCTACCCATTCCACGCCCAATTTCGAACGTTTACGACAGATTTGAATCTATAGGCCTGCTCCTACAGAATATGAGCCAGTGATTAACAAATGAAATGACAAACACACCTGTTTGCGTACCCCCGTCTACTGTTGTAGGCCAACTTCTGTACACAACAGCTTGGATCGCTTCTTCGTTTGCTCGACGCCTGCCTAAAAGATAGGAGTGGCAATTGCGGGTGACAGGCCTCTAGTCGTTACTTTCACTGTAGCCAATACTATTATTTCTACGAGCTAAAGATGGATGTTTTATCGAAGGAGCAAGTAGCTAGAGTCATGAGAATAGCGGCAACGTTAGGTCTCGCAAACTATGTCGGTGGCAGTTGGTACATCGCCTACTCAGTTCACCCATCTGCAATGAGTATAGGAGTCAAAGAAATGATAAAGTTCAGGCAAGGTACTGTGGCCAGAGCTAGGCCGCTTCCTGTTAGTTACATCTCCAGTATGGCTTTAGCTGCTGGCAGTTACTTTGTGTCGTGTGGTACTTCCAAAGAAGACATTGGATGGCTGTACGTAGCAGGTGGAATTCTCATAACTCTACCCTACACGTTTAAATTCATACTGCCGATTAACCATAAGTTTGGGGAAGGGGAAGTAGCTGAAGAAGAGGCAATGCAACAGATGGAGAAGTGGAATACCCTTCACTTTCCAAGAACCTTGTTTCTGACTGGGGTGTTTATTTATATGTTACATCGCTTGAGTAGCTGATTCTCGATCTCTGGCCCGAGACATTCATGGAATTATGTAGTTTCTCGATCAATTCAGATAATAGTATTTAATCCTCAAGGAAAAACTAAAGCTTTATTTCAATGTTTCCGTGGCTTTATCACATATATCGTTGATTTATTGCCAGTTTTCACCCGTCGAGTGGGATGATTAAACTCAACTCCGATGTTTTGCATTTCGCTCAATGATTATGAACAGGACAGTACAAAAGCCGGAATAAAGGAATTCCATGGTACTTCTTTGTTTACTTCTTTGTTCACATGTTCTGACTAGTTCATATGTTCTATAGATTCCTTTCAGGTTTCGAAATAGACAAAAGAAAATTTGTTGTGCCGTTAGGATCTTTGATGCCGGGGGGATAGGGTACTTAGCCCCTCCAATTTTGGACGATATTTACTACTACTGGAAGGTATGCTTGCAAATGACTACATACCGGTACCGTATCGTTCACTTATTTACATACTTTCTCACGAATGAAAATACTTATAGTGTATATTAAGTAAATAATACCATGTTGCTGTATCATGATTAACATGATCTCTTCCTCCCAAACGTTGTTAGCCCCCAACCACCCTTTACTTTCGAACCGCGTCGGAAGCCCTGAGTTTCGTTTAGAAATGATCAACTCAAGATGATAGAGGCCAAAAATCACAGAAAACCTTCACTTACTCAAATCTGAAGAGGGAAAACCACAGCAGAATGCTAGATATATATAAAGTTCTAGCATTTTTTAACATGCCAAGGTGTACCTGCAATTGTTGATGTTGATTTTGATATGCCTGGTATGTGGATTCCCATAGCCACTCTTTTTAACAGTTGGATTTTTAGATGGCTTCACTGTTTGATTAGGGTAAATCATACACTTTCGTCCGTTTTTTTAGTGCATATGTACAAAGTTTCTTAGATCAAGGACAGAAATAATTGTACGTTGACTGAGGGTGCCATATCACTTTATCACGTAGCAGGGTGGTTTGGCTGGGTTTTTTTAAAAGAAAACTAGGAGTTTTATAAAAAATCATCTTACATGAATTGTTGTGTTGTCAAGAGTGGGGTTGTAGTGCTAGGGGGCCTCAGACCTCGTTAAAGTTATGATTCAAAGTTCTAATGAAAATATCAGTTGGTATGCATAAGTTACCGTATTTATGGGCCCCTTCACCCAATTCAACAGGGATGATGATTTGCTTCAAAAAATCTCACATATCAAGCTAAGGGTTATTTATTTGTTGTGGTGGAGTTTAAAGAAGGACTTAAATAGACCCTGATGTAAGAAACTTTCAATATCGGGCCGACTGCTCACCATTGGCCTCGGTTGAGCAACCACTCAACACATTTTCGGAAGTGTTGCGTTTAGCATATATTCGCAGCAGGTGATAGTTCGCATGCCACGAGTTTTAAAATGGAGAACTGGAAATGTAACAGAACAGATATACAATGATATTTAGCAAAAAAGTGAGAGTGCCATGGCCTCTGGGGAAGCTGTCCTGCCAAGATTTGAGTGTATCCAATAGCTTGCTCTGTCGACTAATAGTCTAAATGGAAGGTGTTCGTTATGGATATCCTAACTACTCTTGATACCATGGAGTAAGGGCCAAGAAAGGGAAGACAACAAGATGGTTTAGTACACATATTTTTACTTGAAAACCAGAACAGTAAAATCTAGGAAAACACCCCACCAACTTGATGCCACTCGGCACCCATGGAAACCGACAAGTTCGTGAAAAATGTAATTCTGAAATCTTATAAATTCATGTAACCTTTGGATAGTTATTAGCTAGATTAATACGTGACAATATCTTACGGTTTTCTTATGAAGTAAAATTTTAGGTTATATAAGTAGATTATCAATAACAGTGAAGGCATCTCTCAATATACTGTTTTTTATGTTTTATTCACCACTGGGGATGATCTTCAATCAACGAATCTGTTTTGAAAATTGTGCCTGTTTACTTGAGAGCTTACAATGGCTCGCATTTCGGCCTCTTATCTATCATGTTAAGTTGTGTTTGTGTCAGGGGGGCGGCGTTGGACTGTTTCGAGATTTTTATGCGAATATCTGCAGGTTAGTGTAGCCGTTCTCCCGTAAGAAGAACGAAATACTCTTACTTCTCGAATTTTTAAACAAATGGCTGTGGTTTATTCTAACTATGGGATCAGACTTTTTCTGATCCTGGTCTCATTTCTCATTCACAATTAAAAGAGCTGTGATTGAATTCTACATAAAGACCTTTCCTCTCCGTCTTTTAATCTATTCATTGCGTTGAGTAAAGTACAATAACCTAGTTATGTCCATCCAGAAAGTTTCATGTACTGTAAGGACAGTAATTATTCAAAGCATGTTTCTACCAAATTTTGGGACGTAGCCACCTGCATAGCGTTGCTGCGGAGATAAGCGTTGTTTTCATCATGCCACTGAATAAAAACCTTGGAATATCACAGAATAAATCATTTTTAATTAATAATTAAGTGCTATCGTTGTTTCACGAGTTCAAGACTTCAGTTTGAGACTGTGAAATTACTACTTAGTTGTTAAGTTTTGCACTTACATCGCCGTCAAAGAATGATATGCTGGAAATTATCTTTCTTTTAAGTATGCTGTATTCCAGGGCCTGCGAAAGAGGGCATACACATCCCCACCTTTCTCAGAGAAAAACAAATATATTCCCTAACAATAGATACAGAGATTTAAATTGCTACGACTCTTCACCCCCTCGTTGATGCGGGTGCAGGGTCAACGTCACCTTTTTTTCTTGTCTAAATGTCTTCAAAAGGAAGTTTTCTTTAAATTTAAGTTGAGATTTCTTCTACAGACTTGAAACTACAAATTCTAATGACGATACTCAGCTTGATTACATGGCCAAGTAGACTTCCCGTCAGCTACAAACCTGTTTGAATAAATTATTGATAGACGGTATTTACGAAAATTTTGTCTCTTATCATTGCCTTCACTTCCTCTTTATTGTTTTATAGAAGAGGAGGCCTGACAATTTGGTGTGTTGAGTTTTCTCTAAGCTGTAATTAACGGCGAGGGTAAATATAGGGAGAGTTGGAAAACCTTGCTTTGATGCGCCCAAAGGCGACTTCAGTGATATTTACGCTTTCTCAAGCTCCCTCATAAATAGTAGCAACACGCCATCCTTAAAAACATTTCTGATGGAATCGCTGTCGGTCTCCCCCAAAAAACGCCATTGCTTGTTGATCATCGTTAGCTCCATAATTGGGGTTGGTATGTACATTAATTGAGCTTTTGGCGCCACTGTGTGCAAAGCAGCAAACGAAAGTATGGCGTATGGCAAGAGGCATCATTAGCAGGATTCCTGCACCTGGGCCGATCGAAACTACTCCCAAGAAGTCTCAGGCACTGCTACTGGTGACTTGATTATCCTGACAGTAATTGCCAAGAAATATTGTTGTTGTAAAAGAAATCCTTTACAATTCTGCGGTAAGTAATTTACCAAATATATGTACCAAATCTGGGTCAGCTCCTTCCTATAAATTCTATCATCTATGTAGGTGCTACAAATAGTCCATTTCCAAAGGTGATATGAGCCATTCTCAAAAACTTTAGTTCCGCTTAGAGAAGAGTTGAGTGGTTTTGGATCCAAGACTACTACGATTTCTTTGCAACTATCCACTTCTATCCTCATGCCTCAAACTCAGCCAACACCTTGCTGTATGTTATGCGTAGACCCTCAGAGATTGTGAGTGTTTCAATCGACTATAATTTCCAGACGAATATAAACACTAAGTTGAGATACAAATTGCCTTCCATGGTAGATGTGAAGTGCCCGGTTTCCTGATCCTCAACATTGTAAGTTCAATGTTGTAGAGACCTCATCGTTGTTATCTGTCTAGAAGCGTCCTCCCCACCCTATTTCACGTGCTCTTGTGACGGCACCGAAGGCACTACTATCAGCAGAGCCACTCCGAACTTGAGACCAAACTCCATCCTAGTGAGCCTGGTTGACTTGCCTTGCACTTTTGTATCCCTTGTCTGTGTGAAAAGTCGACCCATAGGGTACCTAGTTTGGTACCTAGTTTCAACCATTTACGGGGTTCCATTTTATTACAGAGGAGATTTTGGCATCCTCTGTATAGAAGGTTCATTGAAGTAACAAGACTAAAATTGCGAGGTGCTAGGACGAGGGGGGAAATGTACCGAATATATAATCGGTAACTTGGAAGTATGAAATTGCTAGAGTCCAAACTTCATCCCAACTATTCTACAGCTTTCAACAATAATTGGACTTATCGCGACATAAGAAAACTCCAGTAACATATTAGCGGGAGAGGCGGAAACACCACGCGTCCTGCTTGATGCGGCCCTGGGAGATTCAGTGTTCTATGCGTGGTAGCATTTAGCATAGATACTGGTTTTAAAGGGGCTGTGCTAAGGACATTTAGAGAAACTTCAAGAAGCAAAAGCAAGTTATTTGCAAGGTAAGTGAAGTCAAGATAAGAAGTATTTTAAGTAAAAGCCTTGTTTACAGTATAATAGATTTTAAACCGATTATTGTAGGCTGTCTCTTTTTCTTCTTTCAACAAGAAGGGTTCGGCTTTTTAAACATTTCCCCCGCTTGGTGTTGGTCTCTTCGGTATCTCTTAGTCAACATAGTTCTTTTAAAACGCGTGGATAAATTCGAGTTTTGTAAAAATTGTTTCTTGTATAATCAGGACCAAGATTTATGATTGACTCGAATAGTTGTACATCTCCCGATTAAACCTATCAAAGGACTGAGGGTCCAAAAACAAAACCAATTTGTTATTTAAGATGTTTAGCTACATAATGTGGATCACGTTTTAGAAGTAAACTAAAAAGGAAGCAATTTTTGCCCTATTTTACCTGCTACAAGGGGACCAAAGTTGCCAAATTTAGAAACCGCAAAAGAAACATAATGAAAGGGAGATTAAAAGTTGGCTGCATTAATCTCAATGTATTATGGGTACAAGTTCACGACAAAAAAGTGCTTAAACTACCGAGATTGCAAAAACTTGATGATTGTGGAATGGCTGATTTGCTCCTTTATTTTAACTCGTATATAAACATCCTTGCCTTGTTTGCATCTAATTTTGCACTGTCAAGATTTCATTACAACCAAAGTAGTAGTTGATAAAGTAATTATCAACCGGTTTTATCCGTAAACAAACATCAGATATAAAATCAGAGGAACATACGGCCGTTCCTATTTTTGGACAGTTTAACCCTACATATACAAAATGTACAAGCAAAATTATTCCCTTTCTCTTCGCTCTAACGCCCTCTACTCCTTGTTTCTTTGACGAGATCAAGATAAAAAGAAGAATGTTTTAAATCGTAATCCTAAAGATATCTTTAAGAAAACAACCTTTGGATCCTCAAATATTGATATACGTTATTTTCCCACCTTAAGTGATTCAAATCGAAATGATTAAATTAAAAGATTGTTAAAGCATTACTACTAATCCTTCATAGTATGCTATGTTATTAGCTATTTCAACTTATAAATTGAGTTCCATTATTCCTAAACAAAGTTTAAATATCACAATATCTTGGACACACGCAAAGATTCCTCTTTGATATAAAGTTAGTCTGTCCTTCTGAGCTGTTCGACTACCAGGGAACAAAATCCACAGTTTTGGACCTCGGGACGTCAAACTTTAACTGAGTGAAGCTTAGGCTCAATATTACGATTCCCTGACGAAAGGATTTGTGGCCAATTAGAGGTGCTTCTTGGGTAGTAGGACCAAATATAGTCTGTTTAAGCATATCGGAGACACGCTGGGCTCTTCAGCAAAAATTCTGTAAATTTACAATTTTCTCTTCAACTCAAAATGGGTGACCAAGGCTGTGCAGAAAGTGCTCTTACAACTGACTTATAGCACAGCTTCAAAATGGTGCAGTTTAGAGCAAAGTTTCCCTTTGAAGACACCATCATAATCTCAAACAATGCCTCAGCTGTCAATTTTCTAGGTTATCCTAGAGATAATATCACCAAATATTTGAACATGTCTTTGACTGTTACAATATTGCCCAGAAAGCAATGTTTACAAAACATTCAATCTTCTACGGATATTTCCACACTCGACGTTTCTTTGGATTTGCTTAACATTCGAGTTTAGTCAGCTTGAGATTTACCCTAATAAGTGTAAGCAAATTCAAGTAAAATTTAAGTTGTAGACTGAAAATGCATATATTTTGATAGGTTCC
>JAAAKL020002536.1:0-25774 GCA_010016065.2 Carybdea cf. marsupialis auct. non (Linnaeus, 1758) | reverse complement strand
ACTGTGAAAGAGATCACAGTTCCTCCAATAGATAAAAGTCTCGAAACTACTTGATTATTACAGCGAGTTGCTCTACCCTGCGCTGCTTGCGACAGCGACGTTACATAGGTGGAGGACCCGAAATTCCTATTGATGCTAAGTTGCTGCCGATTGCAGATTGTTTTTTTCAAGTTGTTGGCCACTTGACGTTGTCTGTTTAATATTTTGTGGTTGCCGCCGCCGCCTTTGCTGACCAGAGTCACCGGCCACCGCCACCGACTGCCGTTGCTGCCATTCCGGGTTGTTGCCATTTCGAGTTGCTGCCATTCTTTCGTGTTCTACGGGTGAGTCATTTGTTGAGCACCATAGTTCAATGTGAAAGAAGGTCGTGAGAGACAGATATTCTCGCTATTTTATGCTGGCCTCTGTGCGTTTGACAGTCATGGTTAATGAATGCATTAGTAACTGCTAAATCAACAAGATACCTACACTATTGTGATTGTTTTGTCTTTCACTTTTAGCCCAAGTGCTGACAGTCTCTCTAAAGACTCCCCCTGAAAAGCAGTGGTCCTGATATTAAAATTACCCTGCATACACAGTAAAATCACCATATACACTATACTATACACAAAGGACATTTGAGAACATCCACAAAAAATACCATCAATTTGGACTATGAGGCGGTGGGTCATCAAGCACATGCGCTAGCCGTCCCTAACTGAACCACCTATAGAACCCTAGTTTCCTATACTTTGACGAGTCGACTAAAAGATGCTTACAAGGCATCATGATCGTCTCACTTCATCTTTATCAAGTCATCCACAACCAAATTCCAGATAAAGTAAACCAACAACCGTACTGTACAGTTACACTGTCTACGCGAACAGTAGCCAGCGAGACTACAATGTTCTATATAAACTGCTATATGCCAGATCCACTCCATGACATGGGAATGGCGGTGCAGAGTGATTGCAAATACGACTATCAACAAATCTGACACGGTTTAATCAATACAACGTACGACTGCCAATCCATGGAAGATCCCTGAAGACGTACTATGTTTTTAACTGTACAACATTATCTTGAAGTTTCCCGCACAGGCTTGACAAAAAAAGTGCGAATAAAATAACTTTCTCCTGAAGAATACGCTAAAAAAGTATTCACAGATTCTTGTTCAGTTTTGTTGGAGTTCGTAGTCGGTACACCATGAGAAGGGCCGAAATTGCGACTAATTACCTACATGCCGCAATAACTTAAACCCTCAGCTCATTAGAATCCAGTCTACAAACTTGAATTTAGCATTTACCCTCGATGCTGTGAATTTAGAATCCGCAGTTGTTCTTTGATAAACCTCTATATGCCTATCCCTTTTCTAAAGTACCTTCACTTTGAAACTAAAAGCATGCTGGTCAAAGATTACGTAACAACCGTGGCTTTCACACGAAGATTAGGGGTAGGAGTGTCAAAAATAATATTATAAGTTGCGCAATACGGGAAAGATCCATAACTTAACCCTTTCTCTCGCGGTAGTGAACCAATAAAGTTGTTTCAAGATGTGCAATGAATCAAAAACAATAAAGGCAACTTCAGGGGGTAAAAATAACACTTTCCGGGAGCTTAGCCTGAAAGTGTAAAAAATTTAAATAATTAAAGATTCTGCATGTATTACATCTGACAAGGACAACAATCCTTATATAGAACAACCGTGCCATTTGGTAACAACAAGAGGTAACTACCTAAGAGATCGTGAGGAGGACCTACTATTGACCGATGTTCTAAAGTGATAGCAACATTTGACAAAGAGTCACAAGTTACTCCCTACCTATCAGGTAGCACTTCGAAGCATTCACAGTGGTTATAGCAATGCTACATTTAACACTCGGCTACCTAATTTAAAACAAGATCTTTAACAAGTTATCTATCCGAAGTATATGTCACGAAATGCATCACGGATGTCCACAATCGCTGCATAAGTCGAAAATATACAGCCCGTGACACTTGCCAAAAGGGTCAATAACATAATAGCTTTGTGCCACCATGATATAGAAGGCGTAAGTCGATAGTAGAAAACAATTGGAAATATAAAGCATAGGACGACGTTAAGAAATCCACCCACTAGATCAATCACAGGACCAAAACGTGGAAATATTTCTGCAAGGCCAAGAATTGCAAACACCACTCCACTTCGTAGAACACAACGACGCCATGAAAACTCTACAAGAAAACAGGAATCAATGAAGTTTATATTTAAATCAACAAATATTATCAATCACTTACTCTATATGCATACAACTATCAAATCATCACTTCGTATACGTAAAAACTGTGTGAACAAGAAATCAAACCGACAAACGGCGCACGCGGAAAGAAACAAGTTGTCTAGATGAATCTGATCTGATGAAAATAAGATCAACGTTACAGCTTATCAAGACAACTTCTAAACCGGCCCGTTTCTACAAGATAGAGGGGCACTTTTCGAGGTTGGTTCTACAAATCAGAATTATCTCGATTAAAAATAACTCCTCTGCACAATGAACTATCGAGATCACACTAAATACACCCCCCACCCCCTAAAAAAGTCACAAAAATAAGAGGAAAGATAAATGTTGAAATGGGTAGGCAAGAAATCTCTGAAAGTGAGAAAAACAGAACGAAACAAATTTCATGCACCTGGCTAGCAACAGGTCCTTTTAACATAAATTATTTACGATATTTCCTTTTCGTAATCTGACCGAACTTTTTCAAATCTTATTTTAACCTCCACTCTTCAAAATATGGGGAGCACGTATCATTTTTCTTTCCACGTCACTTCATTTTTACAATTTTGGTTCCCCTGTATTCCAACATTTGATCTGGTGCCCACGCCTACGATAAATGTGGTAGTGCCCAAATAAAGAAGAACATTCATGTTGACTCACACTGCTGTCAAATATCTTCTTCTGAACCGCTCAGAAATACCTTCTCCATCAAGGTCGTTAAAATAACAAAGCCAATATGTGAGTTATCTGACCCATCTCTGACGTCCATAAAGCATTGGTCATGGTGGGATAGAAATCAATGGCCTACTGGTCACTTGATGCATAGTAGTTAGTCAATTTGTTCTTTCAGTTATCTCGCATTTTACTTTTCAGCGATCGGAAAATCATGGAACACAAAGCACGTTAAACCATCCACTAAAAGAGCTAACCTTGCTCCTTCACAGATGAATGCGTTCCCTGTTTGTTGATTGGCCTCCAAGTGACAGTTTTGTAGCATTGAGGAAAGGGTGGGGGCGAGTACCAGTCTCTGACAAACGAGGGTCACGGAAAAAACAATTACATGTAGTTTTGTGTAAAAGGTTCCCCATTGAGTAGTAATTCCAGATAACATTCAATGGCGTATACTAATACAGTGTTTGGCATCTTGAACTTACCATTTTTGATGACAAAAAAGCCCTCCAACTGCTGTACCAGTGGATTTATATAAATCACAAAGGCAAACAACAAATGAGCTGCAAACAGTATACCAGCAACTGACACCAAAGCGCGTCCCGTATGATGAGTCTTGTCATAAAAATTTAAGTTATCTAAGACACTGCTTTCCGTTTTTTGGCCAAGGACAATAAAACCCATTAAGCCAACCGGAATATAGGTAACTGTAACTATGAAATATCCAAGTATAACTGCCCAAGAAAATTTATTCGGTTCTTTCATATCGGTCTGCACTGTCGGGAAGAGGGAGATGCCAGTAAATGCGAATATGAACGTCCCAAACCCCGAGAAAAAGGACACCACTGTTATATTAGGTGGTGTATTGTTAGTGCCAACTCTTTCAGCGATAAGACCAAGCTTTATTAAAATTAAAATGGCTCCTACGATTGTCGCACTCAACGCTGCTAAACCAATGCCCCAAAAATCTTTCGGCGTCCCAAGCCATGTAAATGGTAGTATAATTACTGCGCAGATGACAAGCCACACACGAAACTCTTCTTTGGCTGGAATTCCTGCTATGTCGAACGGTAGTAAGTTTGAGATTATTTCTGTGGTCATAGTGAGGAAGACCAGGTCTATGAGAACAATGTTTGTTGTGAGTAGGGCTGTGACCACATGTCGTCCATATTTCCCGCATGCTACCTCCCCAATGTAAGGATAAGGATCCTGCAGGTACTCATCTGTTTCCCGTGTCTCTTGCGCTACAAGCCAGGATTTCCCAATTAACACGCCACAGTAGGCTGACAATGTGACAGTGATTGCTATCAAACCAAGCCCACCGAATCCACATCGAGACATTGCAGAAGGCATCGTTAGTACACCTGTTCCCGCCAATTCTCCTGCAAGGAAAATCGATGCTGTCAATATAGATAGACCCTTCGCGGTATTCAACGGTGTTATTAACTGTGTTTTGTCGTCAGCCGATTTCCCATAATCATTAACATCATAGGTATTGGTTCCACCTTTGAGTTCAAATTCTTCACCAACATCATCGCTGTAGTCATTGTAACCTAGAAAAATTGATAAAGTATAGTTAAAATGCATGTTTCCTTCCAATCGGAGTTTTTGGAGTATAGTAGGAAATTAGAACAAGAAGGGTAGACTTTTCTGAGAATGAAGTTCATATCAAAGAGCTTGGCATGAAGAACTGAATTGTGTGGGCTGACTATCCGAGTAAAACACACACAATGGTAAGGAAAGTCTAATTCTGGGCGGTGGAACGAATGATTAAAGTAAGTAAGGGAGATTAAAGACGAATGAATAACTTAAGCCAATGGCCCGCGAATAAATATTCTGGAAGTTCAATACAGGGATGGCAGCAAATGTGGAAGGTACATTTCCATGGAGGGCAAAATTTGCTTAGGGAGTACTATCAGGGAGATATGAAGGCGAAAGATTAAGATGGTAAATAACCAGGAATTAGAAAAAAGCTTTTATGAAACGAAGATAGCAGCCCAAGATCGGCCAACACAGTGTATGACGATTTCACAGGGGCTTCCCAAAATGGCAGAGACATATTGGGAGAAAGTGGGTATAATTACATAATCCCTGATGAAACTTAAGCTGGAAATAACTGCAATAAAACATTGTTGACTCGATCACCAGACTGTAAAATAATTTTTGGCTTAAAATGGGAGGGTGGCGTAAACTTTTCGCTTCACAAAGCACATTTCGGCTAGGTCATGTCGCAAAACAAAAGTTTCCGGCTAACGTCTGTGCATAAAGGAAAACTTACTTGCCCACTTTCCTAAAATTCCTGACAAAAACACACCATCACGTTTTACCTTTAACTTGGTGTCTACTGTGCTTCTCAGATTTGATCTCTTATCATATGTAATTGAATCCCTTTTTTGTGGTAATTTACACAACAGTGGGATGCTTTTACACAGTAGTTATTTATCACTTGCATCAAATTATCATCAACTTGCTCTTAAAATGCTAAAATTTATAAAAGAAACGCTTCAAATTTGAGCTTAAATATTCTTGATATTTGAATTCACCCGTATTCCTCAAGAAAAACAAGTATGTTGTAAACAAATTACTTATGCCGGAAAAGCACAGGCTTTTTCGCTTTATCAATGCAGTCTCAAGAACAGCAATCGGAAATGGAGAACATACTTTGGCTAATACTCTGGAGGAAACCTCTAGCAAATTTTGTCCGCATAGACTGGTTTTCAGTCAAATTTAGTCTGCTTGAACTGGTTTTCAGGCAAATTTAGTCCGCATAGACTGATTTTCAGTCAAATTTTGTCTACATAGGCTGATTTTCAGTCACATTTAGTCCGTATAGACTGATTTTCAGTTAAACTTAAACTGCAAAGGCTGGTCATCAATGAAACTTTGTCCGCAGAGACTGGTTTCCTTCATTTTTTGCCCGTATAGGCTGGTTTTCAGTCAATGATGGTTGATTGCTGAGTCAATCTTCAGGAAAAGGATGCCAGTTTTGCAAACACGACTTGGTAAAATTTACGGTGCGTTTACAAGTTGGCATACTGCGCTATCCTACCCTCCAGTCTTTGCGTCGTACGTCCTGTTTTCCACTGTCACAACGGGCATGCGAATGTCTAAACTAATAAACTCTTCCTTGTGATAAGTCCTATTAGACCACAGGCAATAATTTGTTGATGGAATAAACAGCACGAAGTTTCATTGTGAGAAAAGTCTTGACAGCAGCTGACTTTATGCCTTTTTAAAACTTTAATGAAATAAATTTGATCTAAGGTAGTCGTAGGCAAGCTGGGCGCCTTGTTAATCCATATTTTTGATCAGGCGAAAAACTTGCAATCTAAGTAGAATTAACAATATTGATAACATTATCCGCGTGCCTATTTCTCTAGATACACAGCTTTCACTGATTCTTCATCGACTTTCAGCACAGATAAGAAGTGCGCCGCTAACTTGAAAAGCCATAGGATCAGTTGTGCGCCTTTAATAAATTGGCTGAAAACGTGTCACCCATACAGGTGTTACTTGGAAAAATTTGTTACAATCCTGTAAATTTTTTACAGATTCTTGGTGAAATAGTTCTACTTTCACTCCAGACGATTGATGTGACCAGTGTCAGGCAAAAACATGTAGCAATATGAATCGGTTATTCAACGCAATACAAAAATGGTGTCAGAGCAATCCGCTGCCAACTGTATCTACAGAAACCTGTGAAAACTGTAAGTAAAAGAGTCTCAACTATTACAGCTGGTGATTTTGATTTTAAAGTGGGCAATCATGATATATTGTTACCTGAAAGCTTCTCGTATTTTGCTGTCACTTCACGCTTTTCTGCTGCCATGATCTTATTCCAACTGGCACGTTACTGCTTCTTCCTCAGTAAGTTCAACTATGGATATAAAAAATATGACTATGGTTAGATTCATGAATCAAATATACATATAAATATATACAAGAAGAAATTGAGTCTTTCCAACCTCAAAGTCGACGATCCATGTTTGGATTCGAAGGCTGACATTTCCTTATTATATATAACAGTTAAATGAATGCAGAAATGAGAAAAGCTAAGTCGCAATAGATAGAAATCCAATTCGATGTTACCTCAGAAAGCTTTCAACATATCTGTCTTCTTCAGGTTCTATACACAAAACCGAAAATGACACTATTTATAAACTTATAAACTTACATTCCACAAGCTATTTTCTATACGATTAAGATAAGCCGTAAGCACTTCATGTTTATTGAATTCTATAAGATGTGCTTCATGACAGCTTGTGTGTCTGTTTGAGTACTTGTGTACCTATATATGTACATATATGTATACACATAGGTAGAGAGTACCTATAGATGTACCTTACATAAACAAACAAGATTAAATAGATTCTAGAACTTACATATATCATACATATATCCTTCACTGCAAGTTTGTGAACTATTCATATGCTATATTCGTTGACCTTATCAACTCAGTTTGTACAAAGACATTATCTCTGGAAGGCTCTCTGGAAAATTCCACGTAATATGCTTCATAACATGATATCATTAAATGCTAATATCCAGGCAAAGGTTTGGTAAGGTGAACTGTTTTCTTATATATTTGACATTATAGAAGGTGAACAGCAACCTGGGTGCATGATGACACTTGTACTATCTGGCCTGTTCTGTTATGTTAACATGTGCAATTTCAAAATGTTGCAATGGTGTTAATTTTAAATTCAAAACTAGTCCTGGGCTCTTAAATCAGCAAAGCTGAAAAAATTACAAATACAGCAATGGGTGTTTCTTACATATGATGCAGGCCCAGTGCCTTCATCTGTACAAGAGGTTTAAGGCATTTTTGCTAGAACCACTTTTTCAATGCACCATTTGCACTGATGTGTCAGCAACGAAACAAAAGAATGAGGTGGTACACAAACCTTAACCAACCCTTATTCTTTAAACAAAGACCACAACACAATACACTACTAACATAGATTTACACTGATGCCAAACTAGTATGGTACAGAATTGTGAAGCCCTTACAGAAACGAAATGAGCAATCTGAACTAATTTCACAATAAAATATAAAAGAAATATACTGGATTTTACATGGAAAGATAAAATTTTCCATCAGCAACTTGTTAGAAATAGTGAATTTTAGGCATCAACTTAGCACAAATGGGTGCAAGAAGTTATTATAATGAATGATAAATTTACGTTTTGTAAAAAGATAATGAATTATGGTCAACTTAATGATGAAACATGTAATACAGGAATATCCAATCAAATATAACATAATGAAAATGGAAAATAGCAATCAGATATGTGAAATCAAGGCTGGAAAATTGGCAATATATAAACTCATGAAGGATATGGTCATGAGGGAAATCTGTGCATGAGAGATGCAGCTGAGGTAGAGCCAATTTTGTATCCTATTACAGGCATTCTGAACTTAGCAAGTCAGACATAACATTCTGACATGATGAACTGAGAAGCAGTACATACAGGATGTGAATGTGATACACAGTGAAGACAATATTCCCCAATGCAAATTGCTAGTTGCAGATATCTGTTTAAAAATATGGTTAATGCCAGTTTCAAACGTTTGTTTGGGATAAACATCTCAAACATCTAATGAAGACAATGAGGCTTTTAAATGACTTGCAACACTACAGAAGCACCCTTTTTCTTTCTCGACATTGAAGGTGTGATTGAGGAGCACCCAAATTTTTGGAAAGTGGAACTATTAACAAAATAGATTATCATCTATTTAGGCAGAACAGGTATTAAATGTTTGAAATGCTAGAACCACACTATACCTTACCATAACATTTTTGCTGTTTTCCCCCAAAATTTTACTGCCAACCCAAGCTGACACAAGAAGATGTTTCTCTTCCTGTTTACATGTGATAGTGATTTAACATGAAAATCCCCAGCAAATGAACACCCGTACAACATAATCTGTCATGGTAACATGGTGTTTGTTTTTTGGATTATGCAATAATGCAGTTCTTTCCCAGCCAAAGCTGCAGCAATAAACTAGGTATGTGTTCTGGTGTATAAATAGTTAAATATCTTTTGCTTTGATGATAGTGTCAGGTGCAGCAGGAAGCATTTTGTGGGCACAATGGTTGCTACTAAAAAAAACAAGTTTGGAAGAAAACAGAAGTATTACGTTGAAGGTGATATTCATTGTATGATATGTATTTCTTGGTAGAAATAGAAGAATCTAAAATGTTGAGATGACCACTGGTTGTTATAGATGCACGATACATGCCTAGCTAGGGGCACCTGCAGGATGCCCATAAATTATACGACCATACCATACAGTAAGATACTTAGTCTATGTAGAGTTAATTCTTAAGGAGAAACTCTTAGTAAGAGAGCAACTGCACTTAATCAGTAGCTGAAAGTTAAGGGCCATAAGGAGCAGTTCATTCTAAAGTAACAAATTCAAAGAGAATGACAAACAGAATTGCCTGTCTTTCTCATAGATAGCAATAAATCATCTAATTCTAGCCAGTCTTCCAGTCATATAGCTTTGACATGCCATATGTCTCTGAAGCAGGTCAGAGACATGCCTTCAATTTTAGCCAGTTTCAAAGTACTAAGCCAATTATTTCCAATTGTTTCCAAAAAACAATATGTTGGCAATAAACAGTCAACTGTCGGAAAAGGACATAAAAACTACAGGGTAACTATACATATATTTATACAAAAATAAAAAAACAAAAGAGTCAAGAATAAGCTGCATCTTGAGGCATATTTTTGAAGAGGTGAAAAGGACATCAAGACAAGTATCAAGACATAGGATTTGAAAAGGACATCAAGACAAGTATCATCAACAGAATAACAGAAACATACAGTTAATTATCTAAAACTTGTCTTGTGTGTTGTGTTTGGCTTCTTTTCAACTATAGATTTCAATAACATGATTTCTCCATTTTCTTACAACTATGTTTACATTGCAGTTAACTGCTATGATCACATGATCCTCTGCTTGTTTGTGTACCAACTTAATCATTGCCTATTTATCACTCACCAATCTATTATCAATCTCACTTGTTTCTCAGCCAGAATTCCATTATTCTGTTATCCCAATAGCCTGTGGTGTCTTTTACAACTAACAACATCATAAACATCTACAATCAAAGGCATCAACTGAGTTGAAAAGTGTTAGTATATCTTAAAGCTTGTACTGTATCCCTCCAAGATTGTTCAATCTGTTTGTTCTCATTTTTATTACATTTTCTCTTCTGCCTCTTAAACACTTACTACATACAGGACCATAATCACTTGGGGACCTACTTTTTAGCAAAATGAACATCCACTGTTCATGCTATGTCAGCTGTAAATTTTGAACATTGCATCTTGGAACTAACTATCAATGTGTCTCAAAGTCCCTGTTGATCAGCTGGTTTTCATGTCCTGTTTAGAACAGTACTGAATTGCATGTTCACTCAGACTACCTAGATATGTCAAGTTTGTGCCCTCCTCAAGGACATAAGAAACAATGTACCTAAAAGGATCCTCAAACTTTGCTCTGGTACTGGTCTATTAATTTGGTAGTTCCAATATGAAGTTCACCTCTCTTCTGGGATATTTTACTAAAAGTCTAGGTTGCCACAAAATCGACTGTTGGTCAAAAGGTTGTAATACATCTGCACAAAACTTGTCTACACTTGTTACTAATTGCAGTGTGGATACTTCCAGCAGCATGCTCAAACTCCTTGTGTGGTCTTTATGCTACTGAATTGCACTTTAAACAAAAAAAGAAGTTGGAATTTTGAAACTTATTTTTGCTAATGTTTCAGTAAGTAAAGAAGTAACAGAGGAAACAAGGGTTTGGTGAAAATCAACCTTCTGAAGGCTGTCTATGACTGTGTTATATATCTTGTTGGTGACAAGGTTATTGTTTCTCCAATGAGAAAACATCTGGTGTGTAAAATACTGAGGTCTGGAACTTTTTCTTTTTTATCAGTGTTTGTGTTGAAGCTGTACACATATATAGAACTCAGTTTCAAATGTAAAGTACTCAGGCAGACACATTAGTAATCATGGAATATATAGTAATTCAATCAACACAAATGCATGTGATGCTACCAGGAACTCCTTGCCACATATATATACATATATGATTGATACAACATGGTGGATCATAATCATACTAAGCATTCCGTCTTTTATACAGTTTATGCTGTGTGGTTGTTTGTGAGGGTATTCAAATCTACAATAGTCCACATGTGTGTGCTCCAGTGACATAGGTGAACTACAGTGGCACTGCCCATGTGTTCACTGAGATGACATAAAGAAGATCTACAAGAAATTGCTGGACATCATCACAGTCACTTTTTCAAAGAGACTTGCAATTCTGAATAGATCCCTTGCCATCACTCCAGTCTAAGAGATATTCTTGGTTTATGTATGACGTTTAATACTAATTATATCAAGGCTAACTTTTGTGCTGTAATTTCTTGGACCGATTCAAAGTTGATATGACGTAAAGTGCACTCCAGAAGGCTGATTTCACTAGCCATTTTGCACAGTAACAAATCTGCTTCCGACTCTTTTGGTGTGACATTGCCTTGAAGTGGCAATGCTTAAGTAGGGATTTCTTCGGAGCAGAAATCCAATCACTGGTAAGCAAGTGGTACAATTATCCATGTTTGCACGAAAGCAATGAGGATTATCATCACACCATGGAAACCTAGTTTGCTAGGAAATGGTTAGTACAACTTACTAAGTAACTTAACTGCAAATTTACTGAGAATAAATCTAAGGTTGGTTATAATGGCATCCTGCTCATTTTCCTCATTAATAGATTTTAAGTTTTAATTTTAAAGCAAAAGGTGGTAAGTGAAGACGTAGATACATCAAAACAGACACTTGTCTTCTGCGCTTTTTGATCACTACCACCTCTTGGTACAGGTCGGTACCTCTTCCCTCCACCTCCCCTCTTGTCTGACACCTCGTGCTTTCAAAAATGCCTCACAGTCATAACTGACAGCATATTTATCATGCAGCAGGTGATTCGTGAGAGGCCTAGACCGACCACCAGGAGATTCAAATGAAATATCAAATACCTATGATACATAAACATTGCCCATTAGTAATGCAGTTCAGTAGCAACACTTTAGGCGTCATTTGTAATGTAAAATACATCTCAATAAATCAGGAATGTTGTGGGTATACGTTAGCCTGCTGTTGGCCTTTTAACTTAAAAAAAGAGATTATCATAGATAAAAACTACACAGCTTTCAATAGTGGAGTTTGGTTCGTTACAAGGTGCCGTTTGGTAGCAACGCAACGATATCACCAGGATAGCTGTTTTTCTGTAAGGATGTTTTGTTTAACACCGACAAAAAACGTTAAGATCATTCACGAAAGCGAAGAACTTCTGAGAATAGAATAGCGGCGAACAGAAACACGGCATATGTGATCGAATGATACCTAGGGGCTCTCAGTTATAATCATTCGATTTCGATATCAGATTAAAAGCTATCTTATGTCTGCATCCTTGTTGGGCTTCGTTTGGAGTCGTTTATCTTCATAGACTCCTCGGCATAACAGATTTTGAGCACTAGACTTTGCTTGACATCGACACCTATCACCCATTGGACTAATCCACCGCCGATGAAGCCTCCGCCTTTGACTTGATGACCCTACAATTTCAGAAGGAGTTTCAAGATCCGTAATACAAAATGTACCTGCTTTATGGTTTGGTTTCAAGAAAAGGCTATAAATGCTTTTTGGTGCTTTGTTTAGGAAATGACTACAATGAAACTGAACGGATTAGCCGAGTACGTTTCGGGCTTGTCCATACTGATCAATCCTAGTTCTACTCAGGCCTATTAACAACAGGTTGATACTTCTCTATAAATCAACGAAAGCATTTGAAATAGTGTCTTAAACACAACACATAAATACTTACTTGGATAATACTGCTATCCACGTAGTTTAAAATGCTTGAAAACATGCACCTTAGTAGATTAGAAGTCTAACAAGAAGTTTGTTCAACTGATACCATTCTCCATCTGCGTTGTTGACGGTAAACAGACGTTTTCAAGTGATACTCTCACAAACTTCTCTCGCTATCTGAGGATGTTATTTCTTGCAGAGATTAACAGCTCCTGGCAACCAAATGAGCAAATGTCTTCCTATTAAGAGCAACGAAGAGACGAAAACTTTTACAGCAGTAATTCACTGCGCCGGCTTCGAATTATCCAGGTGGAAGCCTCCTTCTCTCACAAAACAACACCGTTGTGAAACTGCGGCTTACTTGACGCTTGAATGAAAACAAGGGCTAACCATAAATACTAGGGGGCTTTGGAGGTGGGAGGGTTTAAAGTATTCTGTTACATTTTAAATCAGATGTTCCATAAGTTTCTAAACGCCAATATCGATTGTGGAGAGGAGGGGCTACTATAAACGACACAGGAAAATGTAGGATTTTGTCTTAAATACATGAACAGATAAATAAATGGTTTCTAGAAAGGAGAAAAATGATAATGCATATGTGTTGGATTTTGGGATCGAAACCTACTCTTTTAAAAATTGTACTACTTCCATGGGCCCAAAGGAGACCAATAGCTATTCTGTGTGTTAAGCAATATCAAAATATTCTTTTAAAAAAGAAATTGAGTTAAAAGATAGCCTCATATTGACCAGGCCAGGGCCACAGAGATGGGGCCAAGGGTTTGAAAAAATCATTAGGCCTCTCATTTTTAAAGCGCATGTGCACACTTCTTGGGGGTGAGAAGTAAAATGGAAAAAATTACATGGTTTAGTCGAGAAAACCTATGATAGACATTTAGATACGATACGATAGATTTGATCTTCCTCCAAGTCGAGTAATAAATTTATTACATGGTTTGATACATCATCAAGCTGCGGAGAAATATCATAAATTTTTAAATACAGTGCATCCCCGTGCTCCATTCGGAATATGCGAAGACCGTGTGGTGTCCAAAATTCCCGCTGAACAAATGTCACTTTGTCGGAAGGGGGGTAAGAGGCTCGCGTCTCTTTATTTTCTCTGATATCGCATGAAAAAAGCTTGCCAAATTTGTTTGACACTTCAACAATTTATTTACGAGTATTATCAAAACAAAACTTTTAAAAGTTTGCTAGTAATGACGTCATTATCACTCTCTACGAAGAGTCACCCACATACAGCACTAAATGTGTAGGGCCAAAAACACTTAAACCAAAGCAGGGTTTTTTGTACAAACTAGGTACATTGTATTTATGATTTCTTCTTTCAATCTGCAGTCCGCTTCTTATGTATTAGACCTAAAATATTAAGCTTAATTTGCGTCTTGATATAAAACGCTATTCCTACAATCAAAGATTTTACTATTGACTTGAAAAAGTTGCTAAGGTTGTAGAAACTGAAGGTAAATACCGGTAAATACTTAGGTAAAATCTCGACCTCATATCGTGGGAACATGGCGAATTGAAACTGCGGGATCCGTAGTTCTACAATGTATAATGAATGGTCATTATGCTACGATCCTTTACAAATGAGAGAGAAAGAAAATTGGGATGTTCATTGTTTGGATTGCAATACTACAAGACGCCAAGTTCCGGTTGTTATGAAACGTCATAAGCTCAAACTTACATAAATAAACATTTTTCAGCTAAATGGTTATTCAATATACCTTTTAAGTTTAATTCTCAAATAATCAATCTCCCTAGTGTTAATAGGATTTGAACTAACAGCGGGCCTACTACAGTAGCAAAAAAAAGAATCTCCAAAATAATTCAATCTGGAGTACCTAAGTGACCATTTTTGGAGATTTACGACAGGTAAACATTTTAACAAGAACGTGGAGGGCACTTAGTCTTACGGAGCGCCGGAAGCCGAAAGCAAGAACTTACTCAAAACATTTTCCTTCTATGTAGGCCAGTACAGTATCAATTTTCTTTGTATATCCAAGATGTCTTGTTATTGGCAGAGGCGAGACGAACCTGAGAGTCGTGGGGGGGGGGGGGGGGGGGGGGGGTTGGAGTTTGGTGTATTTTCCTCCATAAGTTGCCTTTAATAGCAACAAATGCAGTGATTGAGTGTAGTTCAACAAGACAAGTATAAGAAGATTTTAATCAATGAAATCTGATAGAGTACAATGTATAATGCTCTGCGTGAATCCCCTTCCCATAAGTAAGGAGTAGACAATCAACTGTTAATGTACATAATGAAACAGGTTAATTGATCTTCCTCTACCATTGACAACATGTGGTTGTAATGATACCGACTGGCCAGAATTAGAAGAACAAGTATTCAACTCCAGCCTGATAAGAACGTCGATGTTCGCAGGCTAGAATAAAAAACTTTGATTCAGGTGAAACAGGAAATTGAAAATACAATTTTATCTTGCCCGCTGTATATAGAGACCATATCACAACATAAGTTAACTTGAGGGCTATATCTTCACTCTCCATCTTCGTTCTCTCCATTAGATTTCAATTACATTAAAATTACTTGTGTATTGGGCACTAGTTTTTCATACAGAGATGACATCATTGTATTCTCGAGAAAAAACAGGACTAGTGTAAAAATCGCTTTACTTTAGTGTACAGATAAAACTAATATATCATAAAAATAGATTTAAAAATTTTTCTACACGTATCTTAGACGAAAGAAAGGAATCTTTCTCATAATCATCACAATTTCTATGTATATATGCATATACACACATATATAAATACACAAACAATTGATATTATAAACAGGTAGAAGACCATAAGTTAAAACATATAAGAACAGCATATTAACATACTTTTGTCTTGCTTCATATGTCCCAGTGTATTCACCGGTGTATATTCTCAACGGAACATCACGATTAATATGGGGAATTATCAAAACAAACTTTCTAAGTTTTCATCGCTACTTCTTTGGTTGATTGATAGACGTGAAAGTCGAACATTTTTATGAATATAGGCATGTAGTACCATATCCAGCAAAAACCTCCAAACAATATACAATGGGATGAATCTTATACTGGTGATAGTCACAATACTAATTGAATTGCTAATGAAATGTACGACAGCGGCGAAATACCAGATGATCTTTGTAGATCGACATTCATTGCTCTTCCAAAGAAACATGGCGCTGTCAGATGCGATTTACATAGAACGATCAGTCTAATGAGCAATTTCATAAAGATCATTCTCCGAATCATTATGGAGAGGGCTCGGAGTCGAATCAAGCCAGAAATTTCAAGCCTACAGTATGGCTTCAAAGAAAATTGTGGTACCAGACATGCTATTTTCTTGTTAAGGAATATCAGCGAAAAGGCTGTCGATTTGGGGAAAGACCTATACGTTTGTTTTATCGATTTCACCAAAGCCTTCGACCAAGTTAGACACCAAGAACTCTTTGAAATCTTACTGAGTCTTGACTTGGACAGGAAAGATATACAAATTCTGAGAAATTTGTATTGGAAACAATCGGTGGCTATGGAAGTAAAAGGAGACCTTAGCCCATTTGTGAACATTCAAAGGGGTGTGCGCCAAGGGTGTGTGTTTTCGCCGGACTTATTCAATCTGTACAGCGAGCAAATATTCAAGGAGATAAGCAATATTCATGGAATTACAATCGGAGGCCACAATATTAACAATATCCGGTATGCAGATGACACTGCCTTGATTGCCGATTCAGAGCAAAAGCTGCAGCAGCTCCTCGATGTCATTACTGACGAAAGTGCCAAGAAAGGTCTCACCATGAATATAAAGAAGACAGAATGTATGGTCATCAGCGAGAAGAAGATTGCTCCAATTTTTCAATTATATATAGGTACTGAAGCAATGAAACAGGTACATTCCTTCAATTACCTGGGCAGCACAGTAACATCGGACGGGAGATGTGACGGAGAAATAAATAGAAGAATTGCGATATCCAAGAATGCATTACAAAAGCTGAGCAAAATACTTAAGAATAGGAAGATGAGTATGAGTCTAAAGGTCAAGGCTCTTAATGTGTATCCCATTCTGGCATATGGTAGTGAGTGTTGGACTATTTCTCCTGAGATGGAAAAGAACATCGAAGCAAATGAAATGTGGTTTTATAGAAGAATGCTGAAAATACCATGGACCCAGCACACCTCCAACAATGACGTCTTGCACAGGGCAGGAACACAAAGAACAATGCTGCATACCATCAGAGACCGGCAGGCCAGATTCTTCGGTCATATAATGAGGAAAGGAGAAATGGAGAACATCCCCATAACCGGAAAATTAGATGGTAAACGTTCGAGAGGAAGACCGAGACTTACACTTACAAGAAGTATTTCCAAATGGTTGGACATCACCGAGACCCAGATTATCAGAGCAACAATGGACCGAGAGCAATGGAAGACCGTGATCGCCAACGTCCGCATCGGATAAGGCATCATGAGTGAGCGAGTGAGTGAGTGATACTAAAATATTTACGGAATGTACGATTACGTAAGAAGATAGGTGAAAGGATACTTATTTAACATTCAAGACAGCGTGATCCAAGCATGGTTACAAATGATGAGGCAAGTATCGGGTACATTTGTATAAAACTTACGTCATACGCTATTGTACTAACGACTGTCATGCTAAGTATGAAAGCAAATGTAGTAAGATCTTGCAATACCTGTGACGATTCAAGTTGAGGAGTAATCATGGGAATAACATTATTGTATTGATGTAATTATACGAAATAACTCTTTCGACTCAGTCCTAGTTTTTTTGGCAACTTCCGTTCAACAAACGTAACTCAACCATCTCACACATTCAATGTTCTTTAGAGATTATTGTGAGTTACAAGTAACATAAACATTAGAATAGAATAGAGATAGCCTTGATATTTGGTAAGTTGGCAATATTACAACAAAGACACTATTGGCGCTGTTTGATGGGTTGCTGTAAAGAAGAGGAGCAGAATTTACTCATAACTCTAAAACATCACCCATGTTATTGTAGCATCTGTAAATTATAATGGTTTTTTCTGTTTATACATCAGAGCAGCGTGGCAAAGAAAGTAGGACACTTGTTGGTTTCTTCGTCAGCCTTGAACAGGGTGAAATGATCTTTTAAAAACCACAGAAACTTTTCCGTGTCGCATCAAAGGAGGTATAATTGCTGGAGACCGTCTGAATACCCGGACCGTTTGGCTACTTTTGCCTCGTTCTCGCATATACTACCTCATTTTCAACTATACTTTGAACCTGTATGAATGAGAGGTAGAAAAACCCCACTGGAGTATTGGCCTTGTCACGTCAAGTACCAGTACAGAACAGACTTGTAAACATTGTTTCCGTCTGACATCGTTTATGTCGACAGATCGAATGTACTCAGATAACTCGTTTCCATTTCTGCGAAAAAAGTTCAGCTGGACCATCTAGCTACCTTTTTTGACCTCTCATTCATACAGGTTCAAGGTCTAGTTGAAAATAAGACAGAATATGCGAGTACGAGGCAAATGTAGCTAAACGGTCCGGGTAGCCAGACGGTCTCCAACAGTGACATTCCTCTGGTATCTTTTCAAGCCCAGTTTGTAATAATGGTTGTAGTGTTCTTAATAACGAGCTTTAGAGTCATATTTCCATTATTGACATTTTAATGTAGACATTAGTTTTGAGGAAACTAATTAAAGATGAATTCTTTAGCCTGAGGGAGGACAGCCATTTGCTGTACCTTGTTTTCTGAATAAATCTGTCATTGTCTGCATGTTGTAAGTTGAAACTGCTAATAAACTTTCTGTTCAGACTAAAAAATCTAATAAAACTCAGTCCATGGTTACTTCTAATCAAAGTGCTGTATGCGGCCATCACCTGTTTAGCTCTCGGGTTTAAGGCACCCGTTGGAATCTTGCAAGATTTTAATTCATAGAGCAAACATTTTGCCAATGTAGTCTTAAAATGATGTATGTCGTGGTTTGACATTAGGTGAGCACATTTGACAGATATTGTGGAAGAGGTCCTCTTTTCGCCATCATCTACTTTTGCTAAGTTTCGTTAAAGAAGTCGGTTGATTACATATGGAGGAGAAACCAGCGTTGTAATTCAGATGGATTTGTAACACTTGCATCAGAACATTCGTTGGATGTTGTTACATACGTCATACTTAGATAAAGATGCTTTCCTTTCCAATTTCTATCAGGCCTTTGTCACGGGTTATTGTAACCCATCAACAAATCAAGCAAATCATTTGGAGGGCAAGTCCCCCTGCCACACCATTGAAGCCCGCCGCCACCGGTTGTAAATTGCAACCAATGACGGTCAGTATGGTGGTTTGAATTATGTTTCTTAAATTATCCATATCGATAGGTTTTGCGTTATAGGTACCCATGAAAAAGCTCGGAGACAATGTTATAGCCGCTATAGAAATGTGTCATTGTTACTACTATTATTATCATTATTATCATCATCATTATTATTATTATAATTATTATTATCATTATTGTTATCATTCTCCCTATCATTCGTCTTATCATTAAGAATGATAGTAGCCTGGAAATTGTAAGAACTGCTTGAAATATACAATTTCAAATATTGAAGGCATTGAATATATATATTACTTTTATTACTATTGTTGTTGTTTTTTATTATTATTATTATTATTATTATTATTTTTATTATTATTATAGGTGTTTTTTTCGTGGTCGTTTTTGTTGGTTGTTTTGTTGGTTTGTTTGTTTGTTGTTGTGTTGTTTTTTGTTGTTGTTGCTGTTTTTTGTTTTTTGGGTGGTTGTTGTTAGTTGGTTGGTTTGTTGGTGTTTTTGTTTGTTTTTTTGTTGTTGTTTTTTTGTTTTTATTTATTTGTTTGTCATTGTGGGTTTTTTCTTATTTTCTCTTAGAGTATATCATATCGTGTAATCCATTATGCCTGTAAAGAGATTGATGGATTGTATAGATTGAATAGACAAATAAATATTTGAAGTTTAAAAATTATTATTATTATTAGAACTGACCTGAGCCCGCGTTACTTGTATGGTAGAAGTTTTTTCTTTCATTACATTTTTATTACATATCCACTACTTGCATGGAGTTTTTCTTTCAAGAGGTTTTTGTTGTTGCTGTCGTTGTTTGTTGTAGTAGCTTTTGTTGTCGTCTTATTCCTGTGAACTAGAAACATGCCAAGTATTTGCGAGTGTTTGACTGTAATTAGTTGATATATGTGAATAAAATACATCATGAGTTTAATACAAAAACTTGTTATCATTTAATTCCAAGACAAGTTTTTAACCTTCTTTCTCATTAAAGATCTATTGATAAGATGGTATCGTAATGGCAGCGTATGTCCTATTATATTCAATTCTTCACTGTTTGGTGGATTTTCATTCACTGGTAAAGAGTGCAGCTTGTACTCATCAAATACTTTACACAGCTGAGCCGCTTCAGATGCCAAGTACAATATCAAAACCTAATGATAACCAACACTCATTTTTAACATTGCTTACATAAATTACCCTTTAACATGTACGTTTAGACTATCCTTAGTCAGTCCATTGATAAAATAAGTCTTATTTTATCCACTCTCGCTTATTAATCTCGACGCGCAGTAAATGTAACTTGTGAATAACGACCCAGCATGTTTAAGCTGCTTTTGTGATATGTAGGTCTACTCTATAATCTTTAGAGGGGTTTGTCAAATCATAAAAAAATTATGTATATTCAAGTGATAACACATAAACAAATGCTTATAAATTAACATCCTTTCTCTAATTGAACCCCTTTGAGAAGCTTTTGCTGACCCTGCAGTCACCAACGTGCAGTCATGTGATAATTAGTGTCTTATGATCATAATCAATGCCATATGAGATCAAATCCATACACTGTTTTATATGAGATAGAGACAAATTTTCTTATTACCTGCTTACGCTGCTCAAAGGGTCGGGTCTTTTACATAAGGGTTGTGTTAAAGAGGGAAGCGCTTGTTAATGTGTGGAAGGTAACTACAATATAACTACAGAACTCAAGACGGAATATCTTGGATAACTGAGTCTCTGCTGCCTTGTAGTAACCAGCCAGAGTTTGTGTCTATATTCATTCTTAGCTTCGACAATGACCTACACTTACATACTCTCCGTACACTTGTGACAGTCATACAATATCCTAAGGGTATCTTTCTTTGATTACATACAAAGCCTATTGGATCGATGTAAAGGCTTCTTTTAGTCATCTGACAACGCAGAGACCGTATTGGTCATAGCAAATCATATCAAATAAAACAAGTGGGGCTTCTGCTATCTCATGTTTGTTTCAGAGTACGTGACGCCAGAGTGGACTTCATAGAAATCCTCAAATTTATTGAAGAGTAGAGCCATATAAATGCATGTCATAAAGGGCCAGCACACCTCGTTTTCTTTACTTATTCTGGCCTCATTATTTCAAACTTTGATTGCACCAGCCGGAAATTAAAATTTAGTCTCTGTAGGCCTACTTAGATAATCGACCTACGGCTAAAGTATGTTAACGTTTCTTTCTATCATCGGAGCCATAATAATGATAGATTTTTCTGAGGGAGATGACTTCTGTGACCCTTAAAAATGTCGCCTCATGAAGAGCTAAGCGCCCAAAGCTTGCCGGTTGATTATGCCCCTTGAAAATTTCATCTTTTTGAGAGCATTTTATATGTTAAGAACGTTTTGAGGGATTTTCATATATCTAAAGATATTTAAGGCTCTCTTCATTTAGAGTGATTTTGTAAAAACCTGTTCACTTTCTTATAATGCAAGTAGCGCCCCCTCCCCCCTTCACCTTTCATATTTTGGCAAACGATGCAACTGAGGTCGAGCTGTCGTCGCCAGTTTGTAAGAGGCCAAGATCTTCGCATTATTGTCTTTCTAAACAACTTGTTTGCCAAAGTTACCAAAATCGATGCTGAAGTCTGTGAGTTCAATGTTTTTGGACCCCTACCACTGACAGCTCTTTGGACCAGTTGCTCATTACAGAAGGGGTACATAAGATTTGTCCCTAAATAAGTAGAGGGGTGGCAACGCTCCGTCCATATAACAAGGAGAAGAACCTTCTGAGAAAATCGCAGGACATCAGTGATATGTAAACTTAAGGAATCATGAAACGAAGCTCGGCGTCATACATCTTTAATAGATGAAATCTTATCTCTCCTTCCACCTTGGTTGGTGATTTTACTATTTTCTCACGGAAGTGCACATGAGACGAGATCAATTGCAGCAGAAATTCTACGATACTGATGTTTAAGCTCGATAGCGCTCTACTCTGTCTGTTGCTATTTTCCTCTACCCCATTCAAATTAACACACGTCAGTCTGTTATGACAACCCGTTTTGGCTACAAAAGTCGTATTATTAGCTAACAAAACCCACTTTGTTTTGGTCTTATCAATCCTGATCTGCTATTTTTGTTCGGTTTGGGCAAAAAGAGTGTACTTGTTTACGTTTTCATCACTTGAAGATAACAACGTCGTCGTAAATAAGTAGGTTCTGGTAGGTGGGTAGGATAAGTCCACGACAAGAAACTATATTATGACGAGCACGCAGAATATGATCTTTCTGACGCCAGATTGAAGGGGAAACTCGCATCAGAATGTGTTTTCATATGCCCTCAAATTATGCCGTAAACTGCACGAAGTGACCTGAATTAAAAATTTGACAAGACACTTGACACTATCCAGGGAAATAAGTATTGTATATAGACATTAAACGTGACCTGCAATTTGGTAACATCATGGCACCTATCAAATCGGCTCGGCAATCTTCAAATTATCGATATTTTCTCTGGATTTGGTTTTCCCATTATTCTTCAAAGCTCACAACTTGTTGCTTATTCGATTATTTCTTCATGGGAACCTGTTCATTGTCATGACGTGTTCGCTCAATTTCTGACTGACCTATTCAACTCGAGATATTCACGGCCTGTAGAACAAACTTTCGCTTGTCATAATGTATGCCTTGTCAGTAGGGATAAGCATTGAACAGACAGTCACTTATCTGTACCTCTGTCAAATCAAGACACGAAAGAAAGGAAAGAACCATTATGCAAATCGTAGCTGGTTCTGTGTTTCTGAAGAAGACACATGGCTCGCTGACAGTGGAATTCAATAAGACTAACGGCAAGTTTCTGAAGCCTGATATCGGTGTTTGTTGTGGGAGGAGAACTGGGAGGAGCAGATGTTTAAAAAGCTTGAGATGGTATTTAGAGTTAGTGTCTTGCAGATGCTGTCAAGGTCACTAGTCGCTCTGAGCCTTTGTTGACAAGACCAGCTAGAACCACAGATAAGGGATTGCGTCTAGGGAAACTGAGATAAACTTGAGAACACAAGAGTTGATAGGCACCATTGCAAGCTCGTGCGAAGGCAGTAGATATTAAATCTCACAATGATCTTCACGTGTGTCGAAGATATTAACACCTCAACTGCTGAGGCAGGCTGTTTTACTACAGATAAACGCAGCTGTGGATTTATGGAAAGCCTTAGCAATTTTTTCATTGTTAGCTACTTGCAATATTGCCTGTGAAGATGCCTCTAGATTAGCCCTTAGACAATATTTAGACAATTCTCCTCAGCTGAGTGCTTGACAACCGAGCTTTATGATTATTATTAGAAATTTTCTAAGTGTCTTTAGTTGCTGTTTTGTCGACCGCAAATGATCGGTCAATTAGAGGTCACAGGCACTAGAAGGAATGAGATAGCCGGGGTAACAGAGAAGGAATATCGAGGGAAATAGGCTCGTGGAGTGAAAGTGCTCGGGAGTTTCTTTCTTGGTATTAAGTACTTCACCAAAATGGTCTATCGTTTGTGTAAATCTGGAACAATTTCAGTTTTTACATTGCTTGGCTTCCGTCGCAAAATACGCCTGTCATTATCTTTTGAACAATTTGGGCTATGTGTGACATGACGCGTGGGGGGAAGGGGGGTACGAATATGTAACGGCCAAGAAATTTCCAGTTACTAACTGATATTTTGCTGTTTTCTACGGGAAAGCGTGAAATGCTAGAAAATTAGAGATATACTTTCCTAACAGGATTTTTTGACCATAGATGCACTATTCTAGAATCGAATCAGGGTTAGGGTTAGGGGTTAGGGCACTGGTATCTACTCTCATAAAGGGATTCTATGAAAGTACATGTAGGCAAGAAAATTTCTATGATAGTATAACTTGGCAATTCTAGGTTAGTATGTACCCTAAAATTCTAGCATTTTATTAAGACCCTTTTCTAGTCCTGATTTTACATTCTCATAAATTACAAACCAATTACCAACGCACATTTGAAGAGGCGGGGTCGTACATGTTTGAGATCTGTCAGGGCTCTCCAAAATGAATTTGGACTAGAATTTGCAGTGCCAGAGATCTATAAACTAACTTGAAAGACTTCTGGGTTATATATAAGGGACTGCAACGAGGGTGTTCCTTCAAATGGTAGACCTTAGTTATACATTGATTTGAAACGTGTTTTTTCGTTGCTTACAAATTCCATATTAGGAATATGAATTCCATGAATCTGCCTTGCCATATTTTGCCCTTAATGATAGTTTTATTGTAGTGGTTATGACCAGACATGTTTAGTTACGTTCACAGAAAAGGTGAAGTTAAAAGTGACTGCGAGGAGCGACAGGGATTAAGTGGGTTTTCTTTTGAGGCATAAGACATCTCTTTCTCATCAATTTTCGCATCCTTCGTGGATCGCTCAGAATAGTTGAAACTAAGATACTGAGAGTGCTAACTAACATTATTGGAAAGCAGGCCTACAACTTTCTTGGATGTTATATTAGATTTACTGTAGTCGGTGGCAGTTGATAGGATGAAAAATGTCGCGGGAAGAGCTAGTTTAGTTGTGACGTAATCAGATACAGGCACGTTTACTAGGGGGCATTCGGGGGCCATGCCCCTTATAATGTTGATGTATAGGAATGTGTGTTGGTTTCCTATAATCATGACAGCACAAGCTGTTACATTTATGTAATGACTGAAATCACTACAACTACTGTAAGTCCAAGTTGAGTAGAATGTGTGTATGATCAATTGATTTACAAAGAAGTTGAATTTCATTTACGGAGAAAAAAGGAACAATACTTCGGAAATGACGTCAAAGGCAATTTCAATCTCTACGTTATTGACGTCAAGGTTGTCGTGGTTTGACTGCTCTGTGTAACAACACTGCTAGCTAGAAGCACAGTAAAGGGGATGGCTGGGTGCTTAAGTGCTAGCGAAGTAACGCTTGCGAGTGTTCAGACCCCCCCCCCCCACCAGTAATGGGGGTGGTTAGTTGAAAACACCTGGAAGTACTGTATGTTTTACAATTGAAAACAACATTTTTTATATTATATAAAGAAACATTCAAGAGCTCTATTATCTAAGTACAACCTTTCCCATCTCATGCCTACCGGAACGAAAACCAACCAAAAAATGGTTTTTACTAGCAACCGTCCCTCCACTTCAGTGCATAAATTAGGGGAGACGCAGGAGAAACACTTTGACCAACTTCTTTTATGCCAACTTTTGCGTTCCCTTACTTTTCTTCGCATTTTCAGTTCCAGCACGGTGGAATAAAAGTAAATTCAATAAACAGCTTATGCAGCTTGCACTTTCCCACCACTAAGTTGTTTGATTTATAAACTCCTCTCAACCTTCTACGTACGAGACTATCTGTACGTGAATATTTTAAAGTACACAGCATGCAGTACGGAAGGCCGCGGATCGAAACCCGGTACGGGCATAGGTTTTTCAATAGGTTATGGGCCCAGACACATGAGTCATCTGGAAACACGAGGGTGGCGAGCCATGTGATGGGATATGCTTGGAGCAACCGGACCATCGAGATAACCATGTTGTGGATCATGGATGGCGAGCAAGGTTGATCAACACCTGGATGCTCACATTCAGGGGGGATGTCGGAAGTTGATCATTGTGACATCACCTTCCAGTAATGAATGTTCGCATTGTGTAGGTTGACG
>JAAAKL020002535.1:0-25775 GCA_010016065.2 Carybdea cf. marsupialis auct. non (Linnaeus, 1758) | reverse complement strand
TTGCGTTATGGGGACTGAAATGGCGTCAAACGATTGACCTCACTTTCAGACGGAAGATGCTCGATCCAGTGTTTTTTTAGAGATCAGTGAGGGACTTTTTCGTTAAGTAAAATAAAGCGACTGCGTATTAGTATGATTAGTATGACAAGATCAACAATCTGAGGGCTTATCAAATGGCTTTTCAAATTTCTTCACAGAAATCTGTGCTTAAAATAGATTTTGTGTTGTCGCTTACCTTTATTTCGTTTAAATGGAAGGTGGTTATCACCTAAATAATCTTTAGAACAAAGTTTATCTTTTCTGGTGTATGGTACCTATTTTGCAAAGGTATGCAGTTTTAGGTAATAGATGAATATAGACTTCCGATTGTGTTAACAGTGACTCAGGGTGTCTAATTCAACAGCTTTATAGTTTAGCTCCATGTTATGTGTATGAAAGTGGGAATTTTCGCATCAATACGGGGTCTCTAATTCCTTTTATGCACAAATGAAAGGATTTTTGTATATGATAAGGCGCAGTTAGTAGCTAACAACAAGGCCATGCTGAAAGGAATGCACAAGTATGTTAAATGATTCCCATTCATACGATGTAAAGTTTCTGACAACCGATAAATTACTTAATACCCAGTGATAAAATTTGTAGGACCTAAGTAAACCTTGAAAGACGTCGTTTAATAACCCTCGTTTAATGAAGCGTCGTTTAAAAGCCCTCTCTGATTGATGATTGTTTAACAATCAAAAGGAACGACATTGGAGACCCTCAGGAGAGGAGCTTCCAGGTACAGGTGTTGACCGGGGTGAGTGTTTAAATACCGAGCGTACCTCCTTGTTCACTCGAACTATTACCGGTCCCAACCGTTATACATTGGCTTCGTTTAATCACTACTACCAATAAACGTAAACAGCCATGCAGAAGGAGTTTGATTTTTGCTCATTTAAGTTGTTTTGGGACGAATAGTGAATTGAAATGGACTTTATTGGATTTTATTCCACAATTGAAACCTACTTTCGATAGTGTTTGGCAGAAGTTTATTAAGGAATCGCTGTTTTGTATATGTAAACTTGGAACTATGTCGGTTATTTTCGAGTTGTCTTTTCCCTGCTCGTTTATATGCCTTGAGCACGCGCCCTACAAATGACTTCAAACATTTTTTTAAAAATGGTTCGTTCCAAGTTAGCTTACACGTTCACTTAACAGGTACGGAAATCTTATATACCACTGTTTAGCAAGCTGCCTGACAGTGTTCTTATAGTCTTTGAAAGATGATACTCAGAAGATGCGTGACACTCTGGACGTGATCATGTCTGTTAGCCGTATAGTTCATCTCCGTATACATTTGAATTTTCATACGTAGTCCAAACTCGTAGAAATACGATATTGCAAACTTGCAAGAGGGTCTTAATTATTTTTGAAGCGATGAAAAAGCAATAGTTAAAAGTGCACTCAGATTAGGTGAGTACGAGTCTAGACGAGTCTTGTCCTGTTGCAAGTGATCGAGATCACACCACTAATAAAAGCAAAAAAAATGAAAAAATGATAAATGCAGTTAACTGTGTTTTTCATCTGCTTATATAGTTGAGTTTTAACACGTAGACCAATTGCCGTAGAAATGCGATAGTAGGCCCATATAGTGAAGGATAAGCACAGAGCTTGCTAGGCTGTCTTGATTACTTTTGAAGCAATTGAAAAGCGATAGTTGATTGATTATTGGAGTGCACACTTATTCCCGTCATGTGCGGTGCAGCATCGGGGGTGTCTGCGTTTATTGTAGCCATTACTCAACGCTCACATTGTTAAAAAACCTGCACCTACTAACTATATCAATAGAGACCATTTCTGTTAGTTACTTCGTCTCTGAAAATGAAATACTAGTTTTATGTCGTGTCGCTACCAAGTCTTAACTGCCTTGGCAACAAAATGCCGTGACTATCAGATATATCATAAGTTTTTGTTAAGACCTCGTGGTCGGATAAAATATTCAGTGCACTCGCAGACTAAGCCCAAAATCACAGAGTAATTCCATGACTGTATTCCACTCATTGATACGACTCTTTACTTCCAGGTTGATTACAAAAAACTTGCAGAATGCCTTGCCGGAAAATTGGAATCACTAGGTGAGCTTTTGAGCATTTGGTGGAAGTAAATTATGATATGTAGGATTTCCAGCTCTTATTGCGATGGAGCTTTTGTTAGTTCAATGTATTATATGTTTTGTGGTAGATAACAGTAATTCATGACTAATCCACTTAGAGATATGATTGTTTGGTTGCTTGATTGCCGTATGAACTCTATACCTCACCAGCTCCTCTTTTATATGAAGTAAGGCACAGTCACTCATTTTTTGCATGTGTCTTTAGCAAGGGAACCCTACCTTAAATCTACCAGGAAGGACAAGGAAAAGGCTTACGTAAGAAATGAGAAATTGTACAATTCATGTGTCAATCCATCTGTATCAATCGGAAGGATCTTGGCTGGTAAATGGTATTTCCTATGACTATTAGAGATACTTATCGAATATCGTTTATTATTTCCCTCCCTACTTAAAGCTTTGCGAAAATTTATGACATCTCAAAATTTAAAGGATATAAACTTTTAGTGCCTAAATAAAGTAAGCAATTATTCAGTTATAGGTCTCGCTTAAATAATGAAATTTGATATCTTGTTTAGTCCCTGATAGTGCTGTCAGAATACAACAAGTTGTAACTGGGTTCCAAAAAGTGCCAACCCTTGTTTTCGGTCATCATCTCGCTCGCTATTTATCACTATTGCAATTTATTCTTTTCAGAGGCTGAATGGAATGTGCAACGATCAGAATACGAGAAATTTATTCAAGCACTCCGATCGGAAATATCTGCCCGTCGATCGGGCATTTTGTCACCACGTGGGCAGCAGAATCCGAAGGTAAGCTACCCGTATAAGAAATGACTTCATTTAGCATAACAGTAAGAGTATAGAGTTCAGCTGTGTGTAGATAGGTTAATAGGTTAGTATAAGCGAGTTCTGCCCATTGTTAAAGAAAGGGTATTTTGTAATAGGGTCGCATGACTATCTCATCCCATTTTGTGCCTGTACCCAGATAGGGGGCTGAATCCAAGGATTTGAAGAACCCCAGTGTCATTATCAACACCTAAAAGTACCTGTTTAACTAGCTATCTTTTCATAAGCGAGGTTGCTAACTCACTCAAAGGAAGGTACGGCATTTTTATTGTATTTTTGTATTGTACTCGAAGGCATTGTAAACAAGACGTATGTTTCCTGGAAGGTACTTTTGTGTTGCAAGGCTCTTCAAATCTTTACTCTCAAATCAGGCTCTTTGATTTATCCGATATCGTTTTTTATGCCTCTCTTACGACCGTATATTTTGCGCGAATAAGAATCCATTCTGTTGCCAGACAGTTTAAGATTGCTACGCTGTATCATGTTTGGATGCCACTATTTGGTTATGTTCTTTGTTGGATCGTCATTGTTGGCATTATGGGCAACGATGTTTTGCCAATTGGCAACATCGAAGATGTGCAGACATTTGCCGCTTTTAAATTATTGAGCTCCCATAGTCTGTGTTCAAAATGATTTTTTTTAATAGACAGAATCGATCAAGCAAGAAATTTCTTCCGGAGCTTTATATCTAATGATTATCACTGATCGAAATTTAAAGTTAAGATGCAACTTAAAGGTCGGACGATAGATGTTAGGTGGTAGTTCAATAGTGATTTTACGTTATAATGATATCTAAGCATTCCTTTTTACTAAGTAAAACCCCATTTTGTTATACGACGTTCTTATTTTTGTAGCCAAACGAAGAACTTCAAGCTGGCAACAAACAACAGGTCCAGTCCTTATTGATTCTCGAACTTATGACGTTGCAGCTGTTCTACAACTTAGAAGGGAAACAACATTTGATTGGATCGGAGAAAACTGAACACGCGCGTCTGACAATATTTTCAGACGAAAACAAGGATATACTGCTTCAGAGCATGGAAAGTTTACTTGAGGTATTTGATTCTGTTTCCTCTTATCTAACATTGCAAGTATACGTGCCTTTCAGTAAACTGCGTGAGAGTAACACAGATGCATTTTAACCATAAGAGCGTAATAGGTAGTTAACCCAATCGTAGTACATCATTTAGTACAAATTTCACTGTGCCTAACGAGCCTCGATAAATCGGTAGATGGCTCAGAATGTACTGCTAGAGTATCGAATACTCGGATTAGGAAGAATTACTTGGCATCTTGAGTTGTATGTCAAAACGAGATTACAAGTGCACACCGGTCAATGTAATGGTACCCGGAGATCCCACGCTCTAAAGTAGCTCCAAGTCCTCTTGCCATTTTTAAAAGCTCCCTGTGTACTGTCCATAAACGCATGACACTGGCCGTTGCCAACTGGGTAACTGAAAGTAGCTCCTCTCTACCGCCAGCGACCCGTTTCTCCCTTTGATGCCAGAAACAGAGCTGTTGTCAACAGAGCTTGCAACCTAGATAAAGTTACGCACTATCTTCTCAACAGTGACATCCCGTATCCGCAAACAACTTGTAGGTAACACTTGCTCAAATCAGGTCTAAGGATGTTTAATCTTGATGGACGTGCTTATATGAATGTTAGTGACACATATCTTCCATTACTACTCAACCCTGATTCATTTGATAAGACAGCATAGAGGTTCAAATATTCATATAGGCCATGATACATATCCGTATACTTTTGTTAATGGATATTTTACAGAACATGTAGATTTAAAGACTATCGGTCGGGGAAGGCAACGGGAGACCACCCCTGTAAATGTGCTCTCTCCCCAGGACATTGCTCACGCTGGCTGAACAATAGGCCACGCTCGAAACCGAGTATGCCACCCAAAAAAAAGAGTCTAATACATTTGTGAGAACCATCTATGGAGTGTATAATGAAAACCAACCTGATTCATCAGCTTATGCTTTTAGATTCCATTATCAAACCTACGCTAGATTCACGATTTCTAAATATGAGTAGACAGCCTTGTCATATTTCCCAAGCTTTAATTTGATCTATCCACTGGTCCACTGTGGCTCGTAGGGATTTTGTATCCCATACATGCAGATGATGTTTGCACATTAAATAGAAGGCAAGAGAAGAATATGCCTTAGATTACTCAAATTTCTCAGCCTCGTTTTGATTTCTACGGTGTAATGATAGCCGCCAAATTGGCCTTCCTTTGTCATTCATTAAATAGATAAGCACTAAATATGTTCTGTCAAGCTCTCACGTTTTTTTATGCAAACCTCGTTTTCATGTGTAACCGTTGTCGTTCAAACGTTTTTGGTTGTTGTATACCATCATATTGTCGTCATATATGCTATCGACATATGCAAATTTCAAGAGTCCCCCCAATCTGTGAATAAATCTATGAATAAATGTGTGAATAAGTATTTAATTATTAATCGTGCACTAACAGTATTTACAGTTGGTAGAAGGTCATTTTTATCCTTTGTACCGTCTCGCGGAAACCAAAAATATCTTTTGCATGGTAAACCATCATCAACACTATTTAAGGTTGCGAAGCTCACCTTACTTGAGGCATCTGGCGTGGTTTTTAAAGCCCGTTTGAACCCATCCGTGTGAGCGGCAACAATGAGGACGGAATTATACATTTCTTTATCATTGAATTTAAGGCTACCAGCCCAAGACACAAAGATCCCGTTCAATTTTGGTTTCCATTTTAATTCAGTCTGATTATAGACTTAATCGCAATTCATCCTCTTGGATTCTAATTTGCCGCGACATGTCTACCCCATATGGCGTGGCTTGATCAAAGTGAATCCCAGGTCAAACGTTATTCAAGTGATGACTGTGGGCCCTACGTTGCACCTGCTTGACGCTAAGGGAATTTCTAAAGGCTAGACATTTGGTGGCTTTCTTTGATATGAAAACCCTTTTGAAGTGAGTCAGACAGCACCATTAAGATCTGAGTTATAATAGTACAGAAATGTTAGTTATAAATCCCAACTGTTGTCAAACACGACTCCTAAATTTCTGTATAAGGGGAGTGGCGAGCATCGTCAAGAACATAGGTTGATACTTGGTCTGGCCCATATTCTTCTCAAAGTATAGAACCTCTGTGACAATCCTACTGTATGTAGAGGCAGAGGACTAGAGAAAGACGACGAAAGGCATGGTGCCTGTCATTCTGTCAGTCCCATGTAGTTTGAAGTACCATGTTCATCACTCTCGCTTTTATGATAGCAGTGTAGATGTATCCACAACAAGCCAACACAATTTTTAAAAGTATCAGTGCCTTTCATTTTTCACAACTTAGTTCCCTGACTTGGATCTAACGTTGCACTGCTACGTTTATTCGCTGTTGTAGACTTTTTTTGATGCACAGTTATTGTTCAAGCATCGCAATTTGAATCTGTTATTGTGTCCATCTGCCTGCAAGAAGGCATCTGATGCAAATACTATTCTTTCGTTAGCCGACCTCTGAGTCTTCATATCTTGACTTATCTGCCCAAGACTCGAATCGATCAACTTGCCAATGACGTAAACAGTGCCCACAGCAATACGCAGGTAACAAAATCTGTAACTATGTGGTGTATCTTGAATCACAACGTTTCCATAAGAACACGGCCTGGGAAAGAACAAGTTGCCAAACTGGCCACCGTTTAGTCAGTTATGTTTGGAAAATCCATCCACGGTTTCCAAAATAGAGAAATCAGATTGATCTGACGATCACCATGGTTTGGTTTGAGATAATGGCAATGTAGCCTCATTTTTTCAGATATGAAATTGTGGCGCTTTACTCCACGTACCCCCTTGACTTTTGATGCCTTCTAGGTTTTTTCAATTGTTAGTGTAGAAAAAATTAGATAACGGCCCTGATAAGAGCATATGGAACGTTCCTGCGATATTAAATAGGTAGTAGTTTGGATTTTTGTGACTGCCAAAATCTTTATCTTTATCTTTTTGTCTATGATAGTTGCTGAATGATTACCTACGAGGGCAAGTTGGTCGCGACTTTTCCGGTATCTCAAGCACTGGGTCTTCGGCCATTACAAGTCCAGATTACATCGAATCTAATTTACCAGATAAATATGACGTACCTGCCACACTTGAGCCGGTAGCCAAATTTTTGGAACAGGCACAACAGCTTGAGTTGCATTATGGGACGGGTAAAAAGGCGACAATGGAATCAAATAACAAGGATCGGGTTCGACGTGTTATGAATCAGTTAACTATGATGAAGGAGTCGATCAGTTCCTCCGCATTGACGATGCTGAAAAAGACGTTCCAAATGGATAAAACCGGTACGTGTCTGAAGTGCTCTTAGGAACGGAATTACAACACCTCTTCTTTCTGATATATGTAACATATTGTAGGGAGGGGAGGGAATTCTGAGTCAAACCAACCTGTCAAAGATTTTTCGCTTCTGATGTGCAACATGATCTTTTAAGAAGCTCCAGAGTAACAGGGTACCGTTTACCTTATACCCAAGTCCAGGTATTCCCAACAATTTTGACAATAGGCCAGGTTTCGATCACCGGAGTCATACGCGAAATTAATAAAACTGCTATGTCTTACTTTTCAGTACGTAATCAAATGCTAATCACTGGTTTTTATTTTCTTAAATTACTCGATATGATAAACAATTGCTCATTTGATAATATTTTTTCACCTTTTTATTGCAAAAGAGTGACGTTTTTTGGTTGTTTTGTTTTTCAAACTAATATATTTTCTATCAACATATACAGCTAAATACTGAAAACTTTCGGCATATAATTTTTTTTTTCAAACATCGTATTTATTTACTTCATTGACAAGCTACAATTTAGATAATCACTTGACAGGCATATCTATATTTTGTTAATACAGGCAAACAATATACAAAACAATGTAACTGTGAGACTATAATAACAAATTTATGAAAATTATGATAGTAATGGTACCGAAAAATTGTTTTTTTAAAAAGCGTCAATGCAGATAAAAATAATTATTATAATGATGATAATAATGATAATAATAAGGAGGTGAATGATGATAATAATTGAACATGCAAGATGGCTCCAGTTTGGCCACCCCGACCCTAACCCCGTAGCTCTGTAACATGCTTGATGAGAACGTTGAACTGAAGTTTCCCAGAACTTGTATAATTTGTTTGCATTTCTTTCTGATGTTAATTGTTATAAACCATTGAGCCTGATACTTCCATGATTACTTAGTTCCTGCAAGTATCACACACGTATTTGCTGTTGGTCCTGAGCATCGAAAATATTATGCAGACCGTGAAATAGATAATGCGATATTTTTAACTTAGGGAAACATGCTGACATTGTATAGCCAGTATGAAAATGGTATCGAGTACTGATGATTTTCTAAAAGGGTTTGAGTAACATTTCTCAGTTTGCCATTTTGTTTTCTTGACGACAAGATTAAAAGTGTTGTAGACGAGTTGGCCGATCAAAGCAGTGTACTGTTTTACCGATTTCGTCTGATGTCTCTTAAATGATCTCGGATTAGTGTCGTTGTCAAGGCGTTAGTATGGCTTGTTACTAGGTGTGTATTAAAGAATGTTAATACTCAACGAGGAATTAAACTTTTCCATCGTTTCTGAAAGCATTTCTCCGTTGGCACAGTGGGAAAGTATAAATGCAGCTATTTTACTGGAGAATTTTACACTGATTGGTCTGCGAATGAGGAACATTTCTTGACAGGGCTCTCATATTTCTGCCATTAGTAGTAACTTACCGTTAGCTATATCCATTGAATCTAAAATCAATTTCATCTTCCCTTTCAGCCAAAGATGATTCCAACATTGCGACCATAGAATCATACATTTCTCAACTAAATCAACAGAATGGTAAGTCATGGCTCTTGTTATTAAAATCACATGGCCGATTCTTGGCATAAGCGGCTCGTATGGCAACCCATCAAATAGAGCAAGATGTACTCTTCATTCAGTGCAACCAAGTCTCTTATGGACCACAATGCAATTCGATTGTGCTGTGATTCATGTATTTAGGACTGAAATGGCTTATGGTAAAGTACCTGCTAGATACGAGGCTGATGAACGTTAGAAGCTTGTCCATGGCCAGCAATGACGTCATTAAAGTGGATAGTATTGCCACCATATTTGATATAGAGTGTCTTGATGATGTTCACATTTTACGTCACCGTCATAAAGGGTGCTGGTATTACATTGAATCAAGTTTTGATAGCCCATCTTTTTACGAATGTCATTAATAACGGGCAGGGCCCGTATTCGTATGAATTTCCTAAACTGCAGATATATGTTGCACTATGGTAATTCTCCATGTGATATGATTAACTTAGCTTTGTTTCTTGATGGGATTTTTTGCCTATTCGAATCCGTGTCCTCTTTTAGTCATTGATGCACAGCTTAAGTGTAGGTCACTTAGTAGGGACTATAAACTGGCAGTGTGGTTTTCACGTTCAGCCTCGTAACCGTTGGACGGCCTGATCTTCAACAGTAGGTGAATGCATAGTGCATCTCCTAAGTGCGAATCATTGCAACGGCATTAGCAGGACTTGAACTTACGACCTTCGAATCTTAAGTACTGTAGAACACGTCGCCACGTCAATGATGCTGCCCTTTCCCAAAGAAGGCCTTAACTGCCGTAAGAAAGGGTCTGAGCTTCTTGTTTATATAAATTTGGACGAAAGTATTATTTTCTCTTTCGTTTACCCTAACTCTTGATAAGTGAATACTGATTGATAAGTGAATACTGGGCGATTTTTAGTGTGACCAGTATCTGAGAAATACCCTAAGTTGAATCAAATTCTTCTTTTAATAAGTTGACGTACTCAACAAATATGATATTCAGATCCGTTTAGTAAGAGCCAGTAGATGCGTGCTAAGTCTTTCGGCATTTCTAGCTCACTGTCAATTACATATTAGTGTTTTGTTACAGGTTCAAGTGAAGTATGTACTAAAAACAGTTCCCTCTCTTCTTTTTGTAGTACTTAACTTAAAGAAGGACATTGCGAATGACATTGGTGTCTTAGAAAGTTCCTTATATTACCTGTTGATGGACAAGGCACTTCTTGGTTGTATCATGTTGCTGAAGTCACAATCAGAGGACTTCGCGGGGGCATGGAAACAAGTTAGTTACGAAAACATGACTGCCAATGACGAAGATCGGAAACGTATCTTTGAAGAGTTAAGTCTACAGAAAAAGGAGAAAGACCAGCTTAGAATAGAACTGATTACCGTGAGGGAGGAGAAAAGTGCTTCGGATGAGAAGCTGAAAGATTTGGAATTAGAATTAGAAACTGTAAGGGAAATGAAGGCAAGCCTAGAGAACAAATTAACGGATGTAGAAGGCCGAAATTTAAAGTTAGAGGAAGGGATTGGGAAGCTAAAGAGGGCCAAGTCTGACTTGGAAGAAAAAATCCATGACTTGGAGAGAAGAAAGATTCAGTTGGAGCAAACACTTCGATCGTCAGAAAATAATAATGCGAAAAAGGAGCGAATCATCGTTGACCTTAAGAACGAGAAATTAGCCCTTGATAACATGATGTCGTCGCTAAAGGATGAACTTGCCATTCTCGAACGGGAAAAAATCAAAGAAGCAGAAGAACGGCGAAATTTGGAAGAGGAATTAGAGGATGTGAAGGATCGCAATATCATCCTAGAAACTGAATGGTCGTGTTGTAAGGAGGATAATGGACTGTTAGAAACTGAGTTAACTGCACTTGAGGAAGATAAATGTATGTTAGAAGAGGAATTGAACAAGTATAAAGAAGACGTTAAAATGATGGAGGACGCGCTAACAATCCTGGAGAAAGAAGCGGAAGAGTATAAGTCAGAGATCGTTAATTTAGCGGGCAAAGAGGAGAAACTGATGAGCACTATCCGTCAGGAGAAAGAAAAATTTAATAAAGAACTTAATGCATTACGGCAAGAGATGTCTGCTCTCAGGGTCGAAAAGCGAAGATTCCAGCGAGATATAACTATGTCAAGGGCTGATAAATCGAACACAGAGAGAGCGTATAGTGCATTAAAAGCCCAGAAAGATGCACTTCAAGGCGATTTGTCGACAATGAGACAGGAGGAGAAGCGATTGCAACGAGAACTTGCAGCACTTCGAAATGATAAATCAAAGCTTGAGCGCGACGTTGCAGCTCTTAAAGCAGAAAACAGTAGGCTGAAATCGGATCTTTCGTCGGCTGAAAAAATCAAAGGTGAGATCCGGATTCTGCAGAAAAATGAAGAGAAGCTCCAAGTGGCCTTTAAGCAGGAGAAGGAGAAGATGGGAGAAGAGCTCAATGTGTTAAGAGAGAAGTACAATCGGCTAGAAACAGACTTTAACAAGCTGCTTATCGAAAAGGACAGTTTGGCGCTTCAATTACGGCGATATGAGCAAGGCTCTGGGGGCAGTAGTGATGGTAAAGGTAGTGATGTCGTGCCCCGCCGAGTAACAAGCTATCCGAGTGCTAGATCAGTTCGTACACCAGACCGTTCTAAACGAGTTGAGGCATCACAGCGCCGCAATGTAAGTAGCATGCATATCACTGAAGTTGAAACAAAGGTCTTGGACCTGCAAAGAAGGATAGCTTTCTTTGCTGCCGAGAAAGAAGATATTCAGCGTGAACTGATAATCACTCGTGAAAAGAATAAAAAATTAACTGAAGAACTAAGTACGCTAGAACAAGACACGTCTCATATACAAGGTCTACTAACATCCTTAAGTGAACAGAAGACAACTTTAGAGGAGAAATTATTAACAAATGACTCGATACGTAAGTCTCTAGAAGCGGAACGAAATCAACTGAGGGAAGCCGTTAAGACGTCCAAAGAAATTAACACCAAGCTACAACGAAGTCTTGATGAACTTACGGAGAAAAATCGGTCGTTAGAAGTTGATCGAGTAACACTTGAGCAAAGCGTTAGGAGAATTCAAGGGGAAACGAGTGTGTTGAAAACGGAGAACAAGCATTTGCATACCGAGACGGACCGACTAACAGGTGAGTTAAAGAATGCTAAGGAGGAAGTTGTGTCTGCGAATAAAAAGTTTGATAATTTAATGGAAAACCTTATTGATTACGAAGAAAGAGAGAAAGTTTTAAGTGACCGTGTGGGTGAGATGGAAAATGAGAAGACAACGCTCACGGAGAAACTGAATGCCTGCAAGAAGGAGGAGGAACACCTCGTTAACCAGCTCGCTGGGCTGACGTCAAAGTTTGAAAAATTGGAGAGTAGCGTTGAGGAGGTCCTTATTGAACGAAGTGCCATGCTATCAGATTCCATCAACGAGAAAAGTGATCTGATCAAGCAAACTAAGGACCTACGTGAAGCCAACTGTGCCCTAGAACAAACTGTAAGTGATTTGAGACTTCAAATGGAAAAACTTACCCTCGACGCAGAAACGTTCAGAGAAGAACGAGAGGAACTGGTACAGCTGTTATCTGTGTCAGGATCGGATTTCGATGCGAAGAAGGGAAAAAATCGAGACACAGTAGTAGACTCAGTGCGATTTATGAAGTGTAAAATGGATAGCTTGCAAGAAGATAGGAAGTTATTGGAAGAGAAAGTATCGATGTTGGAAGAAAAGCTAAAGGAACTTTCTCGTGAAAAGGATGATCAGAGTAGTGATCGCTCTGCTCGCCTGGAACAAGAACGAAGTAATTACAAGTGTCATCTGACACAGTTGTATAAGCAAATCGAAGGATTGATGCAAGATAAAAAGACGTTAGAAGCAGAGGTGGACTTCCTCAGGCAACAGAATTCAGAATTCCGTGCCGAAATAGCCATCATCTTAGAGGAAAATGATAAGCTGGAAGCAGAGCTGTTAGAATTAGAGGAAGATTACGAAAAGCAAGAGAAGGAATTGGAAGAAGCCACAGAAGAAACGAAGACGCTTTTGAGACAACTGTGCTCAGTAGAAACAAAGAATTTGCAACTTTGCACGGCGCAGTCTAACATACAAGATGATCTTGAAACCTTGAAAGAGAAGTGTGATCTTTTAATCAAAGAGAACCAGGGTCTTAGAGATGAGAAGACCAAAACTGATAATGATAAAATTACATTACACGATCGTATGCTGATGGCAGAATTAGAAGTTTCAAGATTAAGGGCTGAATGCAGTGTACTTGAGGATCAAGGAAAAGCATTGGTATCCGATCTGCAGGATGCAAATAAAGAGAGATCGAATTTAAAGGTGGAACTGCAAGGCTTAGCTAGGGCGTTGTCTCCATTGAAGAAAGAGGTAAACATCGCAATTCAAAAGCAAGCTGCGCTTCGGGATGGTAGCAGTAAGGTGCGTGCCTCCAACGCGGATAATTTCGACGTACAGACAGAGTTTGATATAGTACAGGAGGAAGTTGCTGAGTTCAATATGGAAAGAGTTGAGCTGGAAGGAGAAAGACTTCAGTTAGAGAGACGTCTCCATCAGGCAGAGATTGAAAAGGAGAACCTGAGAGAAAAATTGAGAGAGCTCATCCTTGACTTGAGCGATGAAAAGGGGAGCTCAGGGTCGAGTAGTCGTCACTCTCTGTGCACCTTTAAAGACGGGCTTGGGGAAATGGTGGAGTTATCAGCATGTCTGCAAGGAGTAAGCCAGGAGAACGAATTGCTCACTGAGGAATTGGCCGAGGGTAAGTTTCAACAAAGCCGTTTAGAAGGGGAGCTGGACACTATCAAATCAGAGCTGAAGTCGGCTCAGATCGACTTATCATCGGGTCTTCTAGACCGCCTTCATTTAACAAGCCGACTAAGGGAGTTAAGTAAAAGTATACGAGATTTGAGTGACAGTGATGCGGATACAGTGGGTATTAAAGTACTGAGAAGAGAAGTACAGATACTGAAAGACACGATCAAGGGTTTTGAAAGGGCAGATGGGATGTTATTGGAAGATCTTGAAAGCATGACAAATCAACTGAACAAGACTGAGAAAAACCTGAGTTGCATCGCATCGTTCAAGCGTGTCTTGGAAAATAGTCTGCGTAGTTACAGAGAGAGGAACGCGACATTGGAGGCACAGTTGAAGATGCTTTATAGCGACTTATTGGAGATAGAAGAGCGATCTCCCGGAACTCCAAGTGATGAGACACGTTTGGTTGTAGATGCGCTGGCCCTACAAAAGGAACACTTACAACTAGAAGATGACCTTCATCGAGCTGAAGACTCGCGTGTTCTATTGAAAGATGAAGTCAAGGAGGTATCAGAGCGCTGCACAGAACTACAGGAAGAAAAGAGTATTTCAAAAGAATCACAGAACCACATGGAGGAAACAGTCGAATCACAGCGGAAAAAGATTCTTCAATTGCAAAAGGATAAGGAGACACTGACATATGAGAGAAACAAATTGCAAACGAAGTTGTCAATGTTTAAAGACGATAAAAAGCGTCTGATGGAGGACTTCGCCAGACTAAATAAAAGTCTTGGTGCGTACGCGAGGTACAATAGTGAACTTGAAAGGAAACTAGATTTATTTAAGGAAGATTTTAGTCAGCTCGAGGAAAAAGCAACGATCGTAAAAAGGGAAAAATCTAAGCTTCTGGTTAACGGACTATCGAAAAATGACCATGGCAAGTTACCAGGGAGCTCATTATGTGAAGGTTGCCGCGAGAAGTTGCAAAAGAAATTTCTCGGAATGTCATCAAAGAACGTGCAGATGTTAGGAGATGATTTATTAGACTGTATTGATGATAACATGTCACTCGAATCGGCCATATTATCGTTTATGGATCAGAAATCGAGGCTAGAGGAAGAATTGTTTGGTATTGATGCGGATCGGCGAAGTCTTGAAAATATTCTATTGAGCATGCGCAGTGGATCTTTCGCGTGGACCGGATCCGAAATGTCGGTGAACTCAAGGAAGTGAGTCATTTTTTGTTGATTAATGCACTTAAATACGAAGGTGTGGCGACACTGTCCAGGGATAATGCGAATTTAGTGTATCGATACATTTCAATGTGATACAGCTAATACTCATTGTTAAGCAGAAAAACAGCTTTTCATTCAACGTATTGTGAAGGTAACTGGGGTGGTATCTTAGGTAGAGGGGGCAGGAGGGATGCTTCCTCCTGTAGTTAAGAGTATTATCAAACGGAGAATAATGTGCTGGTATGAAGAAGTGTTCACACTTTCCAGTCTAAGCAGTTAAACCCTTTTCCAGTCCATACTTTAAGCGCCTCCTTTTACAAAATGCGCACCATTGTAAGATAGTTATTAACTTAAACGCAAATTTGATGGTTCTTGACACTACCACTCCCACTCCACTAGTTGTTTACCATCTGTTTTTCATTTTCAGTCTACAAGATTGCGGTAATGATTTTATTAGATCGTAAAACTTGAGCACGGCCTCGATTTAGTACTTATATGAGAAGAATTATTTTAATGTTTTTTAATTTAATTCACATTCCGTTATTTATTGAACCCGAATCTTGTTGGTTTCAGTAGAATTAATAGATCTCTCAACACAGTATTTTTCTTGCTCGAGGGCCACGTTAAAGGGGACCTTGGCCCCAATAATTTCGTTTCATTGACTTACAGCACTTCGTAGAGGGCAGAATTAAGTTTTGTTTTGTGATCCCCTCCCCTTGTTCTACATTTCATCCAGCTCTTTGATGTGATATTTAGCAACTATATGTAGGTACTAAAGAGGAGTCACAAATGTGGTATGTCGTTCCCAAGTAAATAATAGCTTCACTATTGTACTTTTTAGTAGTTTTGTTCCGCAGAAGGTGCTCTTCTATCGTAATTTTTAATGGAATTCATGATCCCGTCAATTATATGGCAATTTTAGAGAGCGAAAAGGGCGTCGCCACCGTAAAGGAACACAAATGATTGTTCAAATGAAAATTTTCAGATTTCTATTCTTTTGGCCGTTGTAGGAGAAGTTTGGTTTTGTATAGCAAATGGTTGTCACTAAGCTTGTTAAGAAATTGCAAAGATCCCCAGTCGATGAATTTATTTGGACTTTACACATAGCCTACAATATCTGTTGTTCTAAGATTCCACGAAGTAAAATTGTTATTGAAGAAGTAATTTTAATGCGGTAATCACGTGGCTACCGAAATGACCTCGACCACTGTGTACTATTTATCTCTCTGACACTGTAGCTAATAAGTAAAACAATAGAGATAAGGGCCAATGTCGCTTGATATAGATTAAGCATTTCTCTAGGGGTTCCCAGTTGATTGTATTGTGTTCATGATATAGATATGTATGTATGAATTATATTTCATCTAACGGAGTAAATCTGTTGCCATTTGGGTTTGGTGAAGAAGGAAAATGATATTGCAAAGCTTATTAGGTGAACCCTTATATCAAACAAAACATAAAAAAGGAATTTAGATAATGCGCTTTTCTAGAAGCTATTTATTTCCTATTTTCCGACTTTAAAAAGGGATAGGAAACCATTGATAATGGTAACGCCCGACATTGTGCCGCCCAAAAGAAGCGTTGATGGGCAAACCCGTTGTGAGCGATGGGTGGGAGGTCACAAAATTTAGTATGTACAGCGCTGTGTCGCCGTTCATTACCTTTGCTGCCAATCTAAGTGATATGACGCTATATTGAAATCCGAAACCGAAAACGAGGTAATTATTGCATAACTTGCTTGAATCGTATAGTACGTTAAGTTAACCAACGGAATGGCAATTAGAATACATGCATCGGTATTCACTCAAGTATTAAGAACTCGATATACACTCGCATCGTTCAGATTGAATCTCAAGCTTTCAAACGAGAAACACTTCTGACATACTTTCGATTCTCATTACAGGGGTGGCGAGTGCCGAAATGTATGCACTTTCATTTTTGTTTTACGTCTTTCATAACTTTGTTTGAAAACAATTTTTGATGGGATAAGTGAATTTTCAAGACATTTCTCTACAGTTCAAATCACTCCAAGAGTCTGAAATTTCCTGTTTTGATGATGCCCTTTTGCCTTTCAAAAGAAACGGGGGGGGCCGCAAAGTTTGAGCGTACGTACTATGTGAACGGTACCCTTCAAACTGCCAGTGTCAAATCATACTAGTATTTGTTCCTATAGCGACACTTGATAACTGCATGTCACCTTGGTTGTGCACCTAAGATTGGAATGTTTTAATACGATTCCATCTTCTTTTTGGCCATATAGAAAGTCCAACTAATTTATAGTGGAATGCTGCCCATCACCTCCTGCCCGTTTAGCCAATTTTGAGAGACGTAGGGAACTTTACAAAACATCCATAATTTGAAGACGAGGTTCATGATATGAAGGACAGTTGTGATAGCTGTGACCTGATCTGAGTCATGTGGTACTGACAGAGAATCAATTTCTCCCAATTTTCTTTCTTGCGGTTTGGCTTTCATTGTGGCTTTACATTTCTTTGAATTTACCTGAATGCAAGAAATGAAAACATCGAAGGAAACGTGTTGATTCCTGACAGCTTTACATTTGATTACTGAAGTGACATGATCCATAGAGCTAATGAGTTCTCTTTCGTCTTATCTGAATTGAAGTAGGTGTATTTTTATCGCCTAGTGTTCACGGGGTGATGAGAGAGTTTCGTGTTCGTTTGAGGCTTGACAATTACGTCCTTTCCAGCTGTTCTTTACTTCATTCAATAGCCCATATCGACATTTTATTGACAAGTTTTGATGACAAATGTCAATGCTTCACTCAGGGTAAATAACAACCTTTCTCGTAGCAGCGGTCATGTCAATGAAAACTCGCTATTTAAAGATGAACTGCCACTGGTTTGTTTTAAGAGAGTAGGGAAAGTGATAAAATAGATAGATGCAGAAGGAAATATTGGGGAGGGGGAGGTGCACAGAAATGTATAAAATTTTTCACATGGGGTTTAATGGCGAAATTTAGTCTTCGATTCTGATATTTGGCAATAGCCAGTGCTTCCTGTGGATTTGGTAAAAATTTATACAGATTGCAAGTAGGGGGAAGGAGGGGTTTAAGGTCTGACATACAATCTGAGGACTCTCATTTACGTGGCGCATACTTTTAACAAATAGAGAATTTTGGGGGGAGGGGGTTCTCTATAACACTTTTATGGTCGGCATCTGTAGATCTGTTTTCTGCTCTTTGGTTTCTGTTATTATTATTGGCTAAACTCAAGACAACGCAGATATTGTGGTGTAGCGTGGCGTGGAGGCACATGAGTAGATGGACTTGAAGTTAAATCGGTGGAAAGTTGTTAACCCTATCCACTACGTCGAGTCACCACTTCACCATCAATTTTACGCACAGGAGAATAGATTTAAGGTGGCTTTTACAACCCGTTTTCAAGTACAAGTCTGTATGTTTGATCTGCAGTTTTAGCACCCTGTTGACGCTTTTCATGAGAAACAAGTTTACTGCATAGTTACTATGTGGTTTCTCTTCCCATAGAAGGATTTAATATGCCAGTAAAGTCTCTAGGACCTATGTTATTGATTATTTCACCTACTGAAATGGGTCGTCAGTTCAGCTTGTAGAAGAAGCTATTTACAAGCAAGATATGATCCAAAAACACGTGTCTGGTGCTCCAAAGTTTCATTTATGACTAATCTTTGTTTAGTCCCGTGGCTGAATCGGCTCGACAAATCGCAGCGTGTAAAGCAGCCTCAACAGATCTTTCTAAAATTGGCGCGATTCTTGATAAGACAAACGACCATGAAATCAGGCACATGAACAATTCATTTTACGTCATATCAACTGTGAATGAACCCGACAAAATCGTAGCATGTGAATCAGCGTTTAGTATGTCAGACGATTTAAGTACTTTAGTTGTGTATGTTGGTAACACATGATATATATTTTCTTAAGACTTGATTAGGGATAGAAGAAAAGAAAAGTAAACAACAATGTTGCGAAAATTCAACCAACAGTTCCATCCTCTCTTTCTTTCCAATATTTGAATCTAGATGGTGCGGGTCATTTTCCCCTTCTCGGAGATCGATCAGATTCAACTTGATTGCTTCCCATTTGACTAGCTGGCTTACTATCTTTTTGCGGTTGCAAGTTACTGCGCAAGCTCGTACGCACGTTGCTTCGAACGAACTCAAGGATAAGAGTTTGTATGCTACGATCATATTGGCTTGAGTATCTTGACCTCCTTTCACCAGATATACTCCCTTTATACTCTGTCAAGTATCAAGTTTGAGTGCAATAGTTTAGACCCTGTGACACTTCTTTTGATGATGGAAAGGGGGGGGACGCAGTTTTGACACTCCCCCTGAGAATCCAACTTTAATCGATCCAATCTTGTTTCCCCGTGTATATATTAACCAGAAGATTGAATTCGCCTTATTTACTTTTTTATGCGATGTAGTTACACAGAAGCTTCGTTTATGGTATAGGTGTGAACCAGGACGTTTAAAGGGTATTTTCTATTGGTGAGAAAGACACCCTTTTGTTTTACTTTGCCGAAGAAAGCATTTCGACTTCGTGAAGTGTGTGGATAATTGCGTGGATTTCTGGGAAATATTCTGAGAGCAAACGCCAAAATTCCATTTTTCTTGAGGTTTTTAAACGTACGAAGATACAAAAGATAAGATTAGAGATACATTGATATGTAAGCTTGAACCTTTTAAGGCTTTGCTATTGGTGTTAATGCCAGTAGCATGTGGAGGCACAAGTTTGCCGAATGCACACATCAGCTGCTTTTTTAGTACAGAAGAGAACCCTGTGTTGTCGTAAGCGTTTCATTATGGTCACAAGTTATTCAATTCGTACTTGTGGGGTCACTGCCTTTTTCGTTTGTTAAGATATGCTGTTTGTTGTTGTCAGTTTCGAAATTTAAATTTTATTTGTCGTTCATTACTTGGAATGTAAAAGTGCGAATAATAATTTTTCTTAGGGACAACAGGCCCTTCACATTCGGTTCCGGCTACTTGTCCGTCAGAAGCAAATCCATGACGTCACATTCAGGAGATTCCTTTGCGGGAGAATTACCAGATGACATTCGTTCGACACCTTTACGTTGTCACACAGCGCTCGGGATTTACAATAGTTCATCTTCTTCGCTCGATCAGTCTGAAAACCAGAGTGGAGGCAGTTGTGAGTCCATCAACTCCTTAGACGAAGCAGGATACCTAATAAGTAGTCCGTTTAATCAGCCCGCGCGGACTTCGTCGCCTCTTCGGGCTACCGCTAGACGGTCAAGTCTACCGGACGAGGCGTACCAAAGCGAAGAAATGACGACGTCGAGAGATGAAAATAGCAACCAGTTAACGGAATTTGAAACTGTTCACGAAGATCGGACATTAGGTTCGGAGAACCAGGATCAACGTATGGGAAAAGGAAAAAATTTGTCAGGTTTCCTAAAAAAGTTTAGGTCAAGTAAAAGGAAGCGTTCAGCCAGGGATACGGGCTGCAATACAAACACTTTGTAAGAGCTGAATAAGATATAACGTATCTCATGTATCAATAAATATATGACAAATTGTTGATGGTTATTTATGTGATGCATCGATGTATTGATTTATCAAGTCTTAAACCTTAGGAATCGTTCATAGAGGCGACGGCAAGTAGTGACCGTCTCATATCTGTTTGTTTATATTGTTGAAGGTGGCTTTTGCTGTAAATTGCTGTTTCGCTGCTGTTGTTACTCTTTTAGCACAAGGTCTTAGATTATATTTGTGGGCATAGTTGTGATTGATCTTTTTTATGCCAGAATGCTTGCGTTTGATGTAGGAGGACTTTGTAAGTCGTTAGGTGCGCATCGTGCTTCGACACAGTAGATGTGTGATCAGTATGAGATTTTTAAAAAGCCTAGTCCCTGCTAATTTGTTTGTAGGTGTGATAACATTGATGTTTCAGAGGTGAACACAGAACGATCTAAGTATGAAAATGTATGTGAGACCAGGCTTATCATAACTCCGCTATCACGCTTTCGCATTCGAAAGATAATTAGTAGGTAGTCTGCCCAAGACGTCCGTTTGAACGCGGGGTAATAGTGACTATGAAGTCTTAAGTGCGATTCTACTTTGCAGGGTGTCAAGCAAGTCTCCTGTCATAGCGACCATGTCATTGTCAGTTCGAGTGACACCCATCATTATTAGTTCGAATGACACCTTCACCTACTATTCACTATTTATCACTTGGCTATGGAAAAATAACACGGCCACTAAATTAAGTGCAGATTCCACAAGTATAAGTTGAAACGTATTCTTAATGAGAGTTCTCTGACGAAAAATCTAGTAGAGAATTCGTGTCATCATCTAATAGCTTAGTTGCCCTTGACCTAGAGGATTCATATTGACACTAGTATCGATTCCTAGATGAGGTAGATAAAGTACCAACAATGAAGATTAGGCTGTGATACCCTGTAATGTTAGGACCCTCAATTCTACACGTCTGCTTTACCTATCGCATTCATTACTTGCTTAGCCTACAATAACTTCGGCTTTTCAACTGGGGTTGTGATCACCTTTGACTTTAATTAACTCACCCCTTCCATTTCATCACTAGCTGTCACCAGCGTCAACGACAACATACAATTGAAGGTTCTTCTTACATTATCAGTTTGTGCGACCAGTAAGTGTGTCATGTGATACCCTAAGACATCAAGGTCGCTTCTCTCCGATCATGAAACCTCCTTGAATCTGCGTGTTTTACCTTGACTTGCCGTGTCGCAAGCGTGTTGTGTTATCACATCCAGCTTTTAAGACAGTGCCATGTTTATCATCCGTTTTCTTCGGAATCAGCACGTCATAGGAGTCTGAATTTCAGTCGGTCTTACATAATAACCCCAAGGAGACATTTTGTTAGCAACCTTCAACCTAAGGGTGGACATATGCTAGACTAGGAACTGGTTTTCTTCATCGTTAAGCTGTGTTTTCTTGAGTTGTATCGGACTTGATGTCGCTTAGGAAGGTCGCAGATATATTGTTGTGTTTTGCAGTAAACAATACTAATAGTGGCTAGCATTAGGATGGTGCCTTTGTAGGTACTGGGGAAATGGATGGTTCGTTCGTTTTTGTTTCAATTGTCGATTGTCCATCAGTAAACATCATTCGTGTTATAATATTTTCCTCAGATATACTTGCTTATGCCGTTTCAACTATATATGTTTTTTGAATTGATCATCAACAGGTAGATTTCTATTCCCATCTTTTTGCGTCTTAAGGCTTAGTCGTACATTTAATTTTACCCCTTTGTGGTGCTTTGTTTACATCCCTCCGTACCAATAGCTTTAGGTCAGAAGGCGGTTTTATCAAACGTTCATTAGAGGTCGAAACCAATCACAGCCGGCAAAAACGGGGGTACGTGTACAGAAACATAGAAGCGCCTCAAATAGTTTCACGATTTTGCAACTGCAAATGCGTTAGTTATTGAACAGTATGTTATGCTTGTGGTAAGTCGGGCTTGTAAAGCCTTGATTGGTGAGCTTGATTTACGTGCTTTAGCATTAGATTGCTTTAACGTAAGCAATTGGGACCTGATAATATGATACTCGGCCGTTATTGGCGAGCTTAGTGTTAAATTGTTAAGTTATTGTTTTGTTGATAGTTTGCACATATTTTTTATTGCGAAATAAATACATTCATTTTCCTCAAGTTACTTTGATAAAGAAGCAATGTTAATCTAACCGTATTATAGTTTTACATAGTCTAGATTTCTTCTGTTTTGTTTCAGCCCAGCCCACGATTTTTTTTGTTCGTTGTAAAAAAAGATAATTTTCATTCGAATTTCGTTACCATCATTACGCTCTCATGCTAATGACAAGTATACCCAATAGGATTTGAAGTACATTGTTACCAGGAAGACTCGTGATTGGTCGGTTGGGTCACTTTGCTAGAGACAAAACAATCCGCTATCAACAATAATTATGGGTGTGAGGCCTCTACCGTACTTGATTATACAGTAATTTAAATTTAGGAATAATGAATATTCAGGCTACTGAGAACAAGGAAGGAGAAGTGGTGCAGGGGACTAGGGGTCTGCATACAAATCAATTTTACTTTCAACATGAAAGTTGCGTTCTACGAGCGGCCTCGACTGAGCTCAGCGACGTAGCTGCTTTCAGTTATTGGTCTGCCATTTCGTCCTCTGTGTTTGAAGCTTTGAAGTCAGGTGCCCTGTGCCCCAATTCCAACAAATTTGCCTTTCTCCGTAAGTGGCTTTTAGCCTTGATATGTTTTGATTTATTAACAAAAAACAACGTAATAGAACGAAAATAATGTAGTCACTTTCATGTTTAGGTGATTCTCAGTAGAAGTACGAAGTTTGATTTCGTGATGCGCTTGAAATAGAGGCTATAATGGCAGATTGAGTTTCTGCCCAACAATGCTCGAAACAACAATCCCGACCAAGGAAAAGCTAGGTAAACTTATCTGATATTCTCTAGTCAAGGTATTACTTTGTGATGTTATACTTGCGTTGCGTTCCCTTAACACAATAACAATTGAATTTGTATTTATATTGACATTTAGTTTTCCCTTTTTTGCATAGTAGTTTATCTATTTACAGAAATCGCTGTGAATTTATTGACGTTTACAAAGTTCAGGTGCTTAAGGCGAAATTTGCCTGACCTTGGATACCGTTATAGGTAGTTTATTTATTGGTACGTCTATGCGTTATTTATTTATACAATATCACGTACGTTTTGTTAGTGTTCTATTGAAGCTTGCGTGAGAATTTAAATGGATAAAAGTACAGGAACTGGTAATATACAATATAGATGTATGAGAGAATAATGTGGAGTAGAAGTTAACCCAAATGTGAAACATGGAACCGCTTGTACATTTGTATGTAGGAACAGTAACAATCGTTATTAGGAACTGCCTGATTGTAGCCTTCTTAGCAGTTATACAGAAAATATATGACACATTTTCACGGAATAGATAGTAGTAATGGAAGCATCATCTTATCATTTTGTGCTTAGCCTCGTTCGTCACCAATTTTTGTAGGTTCGCCGTCTGTACACCATCTTCTTATAGTTTCAGTGATGCATTTACTGTTTGTCTCGTTGCCACGCTTTTCAACCTCTCTTCTTATGGCGTTGCCTGGTTTTGTTATCATTATGGGAGTCCGTAAGTATGTACTGTTGATAGGCTAAAGGTTGTTGGGGCGGAGGGAAGAGGAAAGTGCCTTTGAATTTTTGTTTGGTCTTGAATCCCAACGCTTTATGTGATGCCGCCAAGCGAGCGATGACGCGTTTCTGATAGAGAGCATTAACAGCGTTCTTTGTAACAGAAACCAACTTACTCCCTTTTTTTGGCTTTTCCCTGTTTTTTCGGTGAGTACGAATTACCACGTTACTGTGAACAATATTATCGTAAAGGGGGTGTAGGTCTCTATAGTACTGTCTAAAATGGGTAGGCTGCGGTTCGTGAATGTTTGAGAGGCACCTCAAGAGTAGACAGAGTGTTTGTTGCTGAGGCTTCCTTAATGCTGGCATCAAGTACAGTACTAAGTGCAGGACTTGGACACTGAACAGCGCTCACTTACTACTTTGGTCTAGAATTTTAAAAAACAAGCGAAAGAGGCTCTAGGACATTAAAAGCGACCAGTTTGCAGTTGGCATATCGTTGGAGAGCGGATATCTTAGGTGCAGATTATATTCACTACTTTCATGAATAAGGAGGTGATGTCTACTTGTGTCATTTTCGCAGACTACCGTTATTCTTTGGCCTTGAACAGATGTCTATAGTTATTCCTCTTCTTTTCTCTTCTTATTTTCTCGCCCCAAATTTAGTATTGTAACCAAACCATTCCTTGGTTTGGGGAAAAATATGACTTTTTAATATAGAGGAAATTCCCTTTATTTAATCTCCAATTCTTAATCTATTCGAAGGAAAACTTTGTGACCTACTAATGTTTATAATTTTTGATCATTAAAATGCTGATGTTATCGTTACACTGGTATCTTTTTCCACAACCGGTTTCTTACATCCTGACTATCCAAACTTGTCTTTCTATGTGAGACCCAAAAGTATGTGTACTACATCATCTACAAAAATACACGTTTCTTGGTTCTTTATGTACCTTAGTTTGTATGAACCCACTGATGGTAATGTTATAAAGTTCACAAGCCGAGGATGAAGTGCAACGTTTACTTTTCCATACACAGTACACTACCACTACCTTCAATCTACGATGTGCAATTTCAAACTCATTTATCATTTCCTTTATGTTTCCAGAAAACTCGCAAAGCTTCACATAACAATACTGACTAATGTATTTCCACGTCACTAATAAATGCTAACTAAAAATTGATGTCCAATCTCATTCCATACCACTCGCAAAGTTCAACTTACAATTGATGTTACTGAGAGTAATCTATTTATGTAAGACATCTTGTGAATTATGGATCCTGAGTATTTCAAAGCTTATTAACTAGACACCATCTATCAAGTGTGACACAGTTGAAATATACAATCCTGCTATATAAAAACTGTTATTGATGGATAAAGTTTTCCAGTATACTTATTAATGTTCCAAATGTAAATTCTTAAACTGCGGTGTAATATGTATACATACACGTGTGCTAAATCTCCATGCACATAACTGCAAAATAGCTGCTGTATAGATAATGCAAATTAGAAGAAATTATTATTGACTCCAACTCATAACACCAGGTGAAAGTTTCTATCCTGGTAGCTCACAGTGATAAATTCATTCTACTATACATATATAGTAGAATCTTAGCTGTTAGCTTCATCAGTGCCATTTCATTTATAAGCTAACAGCGAAACAAAAAAAAGGTTGCTGGTGGTGATGAGAATTCGGAATCGACTACCCGGATTGTCGACTTTACTTTTGCACTAGTTAGTGCAATGGTAAAGTCATCGTTTTTGATATGGGAGATCTTGGGGTTCGATCCGGGCCAGCGCCGTAAGCATTTTATGTTTATT
>JAAAKL020002534.1:0-18060 GCA_010016065.2 Carybdea cf. marsupialis auct. non (Linnaeus, 1758) | reverse complement strand
CTACAGGAGAGAAAGTGTAACAGTAGCAGATCTCAGTAAAAGACCAGGGGCAGCATACAGAATATTTTGGAAGAAAATGGCACAGCCCTGACAATACGCAATTAAGGGTGAAGAGATACGTTTAAGGTTCTGCAGGATTTAAATTTGCGATAAGACGTAATCACAAACAGCATCACAATGTCCTAAACTTAATTATTCAAGTAACGGAACTGTTAAATTGTAACAAATAGAAAGGAAATCTGATCGGATGTTAATTTTAATTTTTAAGAGGTATAAAATGGTTTTGAAGAAGTAATCAATTCGTCTTTGCCTCTGAAGACACTTCTTGACTTGGATTAAGCATGTCAAAGAGCGTTCATTCATCTGCATACTGAGGTATTTTAAGGTCTGGAATTTGGCTGTTACAGCTGTAAGAATCTCTGGTCAGCTATTTGAGTAATTATCCTAGCAAAGGGAGGCACATTCCCCACAAATGCTATGGTTCCTCCATCGCAAACCTTTGAACCCCAAAATGCGTAACATTCGCGAGAAAGGTACACCTCTTCTTAAAAAATTATGGGGAGCTTTCATACTATGTTTTCTGCATGTACTCTTAGTAGTTAACCGAGAGTACACTTGTGTCTATGGAAGTAGATCCGGGAGCACAAAAACTGCAGCAACAAATTGACGTCTAATTAGGGTTATTTACTTGTTGATCAAAACCAATCATCACCGACCACCCCCCCCCCCTCCCCTCTTTCCGAAACTCTGATACGATCTGTGGTTCAATGGGTCTTCTGGTTTATTTTCATATTTTGAGTCAGTTCTTGTACATTGTAGTGAGAGATTTCGTTGCAATGATCCGATCGTTTTACTTCATGTTGTTATAACTTTGATTCTATTTGATATTATGAGTGGCAGAGATAGGCATTTTAAATCGATTGAAGACTAACTCGCTCATCCGCAGGAGCAAAACTCACTTTTTATTATCTAACTAGGAGTTTCAAGCTTCAACTTTGTGAGGCTGGCATCTTTAGCTGCGTCTAGAGTTGCTATTCTCCAAGAAGTGCCCTGACTCTCTTCTTTGATCCGCTCTTCCTTCTTATGTTGCAGATTAAACGAAACTCCTATCATTTTGTTCGACGTTTTGCTTTCCTTTATTCCTCTTGCCAATAGACGACACGGTACTGCTACTGTCACGAGGGCAGACATTATTGTTCTCTTATCTCTCTAATTACATCATATGTCAATCAAACCGCACGCGTACTACCTCGTATCTCAATATGACATTTTGATCAACAATGTCTTTCTCTTTCAATCGATTCACTACTTCTAATTGCTCAGCAGTTCATTAACAACATGATAAATTAAGCTGTTTTCCTATGATGAGCTTATAATCGCATGCGCCCGATTGGATTATTGATAAGGTTTTTACACAAGAGTATCATCTGTGTTTGAATAGCTGGTGCACCACTTTATCTCAATTTGATTTTCATGCTTGTGATTTCAAATAACACCCTTGAGTTAAGTATTAACAGGGATTGAAGCCTTATTTAAGCTCCTTGACGGGATATTTGTCTTCAACATACACTGACCAGCATTTACAATAAATTTTGTATAGATAACACGGATTATCTATAGCAAGACTAAAGGGCCCTTGAACTAATGACAACTCAATAAGCACTCGATACAATGTTTAAATCAATTTGAGCCTCCTGGGTAGTGTTCAAGATCATTAAAATTGGAAACATGTATGGGATCAGAAAAGGAACAAACATGGATTTTTGGTAGTAACCTGTATCAATACACTTCATGTATTACGCAAGGGCTTAACATCACATTCTCCTATGAATATCAGATATTACTTCCATCATCAATATCAGGGAGATAAGTTCAAATAACATGATTTTTCACAACTATTCTCCCTTACAGAATCATCAAGCTTATTGATGTGAAAGACTAAATTGCTGCCGCTCACCTGTTGTGTACTCTACATTACTTGACCATGGCTGTTTCAAAAGGGTTGATATTCTACCCAAGATCCCATCTTGAAGTCTTTTTGTGAATTTTCACAAAATTAACTCACATTCGTATATCTAGTTCCTTCTCTCACTGTTATCAATTTCTGACAAACAGCAAGGCTGCTACCGATGAAGCAAGCGATCACAATCAGATAAACGGCTATGAAACCGGATTAATTAAACACAAATAATCAGTTTTGATTAAGAATAGTTTCGAAACGTCCTTATGGCAGTTTATTTATCGATACTTCGTATGATCATGTTCAAGAGAGCTGTTGTTTATGCTAGTATCATCAAAGTTCACGATCACTTATATTAAATAACGCCACAAAGCAAAGAATGAAAATATCAAAAAGTGCAAATGATGATTACATTATGAAAATCGCAGCATGATTTCATCAGAATTATCATATTCATGTTTTAGCCAAATAGTTTATATCAAAATGTTACGCTTTGAGTCCACATAGTGCAGAATATTTATTCGCAACCTACTCACCGTTACGAGTCGCAATCATTCGCACCCTAACTCACCGTTACGAGTCGCAATCATTCGCAACCTAACTCACTGTAACGAAACGCAAACGTAAACACCGTGACGTTCTTAAAGGACATTTTGCACTCTTTCTAACTCTAAATCGCAGAAAAGATGTGAAATCTTGCCAGAAAGTCATGCGATGATCACTTGAAATAAAAGATGACGTCACATATTCTGCCCGCATGTGACTGAAAATCGTCCTTTGATAAATGTATAATGCTGCGCGGTGTTGATGTTTTGGAAACATGTAGCTTATTAGTTGGGGACAAATAAACATAAACATAAGTAAAAATAGAATGCTGCCAGGTAGTATCTGTGAAGTAACCGAGAATACTTTTCAACCATTAATAATGTGATAATTAAAACACATTTTCCCCCATCGCCATTATATTGGCCTAGATGAAAGCTTTCTACTGCGTTTTATTGCAAAATGAAAATCCTTTTAATATTTTTGAAATCTTTTACAATTTCGTTACCAAAATACTGAACACTTGAATAGTGTTCTCGGTTGCTATGACTTATCGGGATTGATCAAATATCTGTGTTCCAAAATCAATGCATAGATCCAATTATTTGCTTGCTCCATCACAATTAAATAATCTAAACTGAGAGAAATAAGAAAAAGAATAGAAGGAAAATTTTCAGCTCCCTCAAACAACAACTGCATTTGAGTAACTGAATCACCTACAGAAGCAATCTCCCTTTTCAGGGCTTTAAAGGTACCAAGATTAATGATTGTGCCATCACTGGTCAATGCATCCATACCATTGCAATCTATCCGAACAAGATTAGTCTGCATCAATATACAATGCGTAATACATATGATCTGTTAACTACATTTATACCTGACTGTCTCTCTTTAACGGAGACAAACTATAAACTTCGCTGCTTTCTAACAATTCAACACTTTGCAAGCGTCCTCAGGTTTTGTGCGACTATAACAACATAATTTACAATCCTCGAAGGCAGTTCTAACTGACAAAATGACGATGTCGCGCAAATTACAACCTTACAAGTTGGCTACGAGTTAGTTTACAACCCAGTTTATCTGATAAGCAGTCATAATAGTAAATACGTCAACATAAATTTATTCAATTGAAGCAAGTTCACATTTGCCATCGCTCCCTGGTGATAACGCTGGTGCATGTCCTTTTTCAAAGTATTGCTCATCTTCATCGGTTGATAAATTTTCGCGCTCTCTCAATCGACTATCTCTGGCCATTCTTTGTCTCATTTCTGCTTCCATTCGAATCCTCCTCCATTTTGCCCTTCGATTCTGGAACCACGTTTTTACCTAAAACGTAAAAATACCAAGAGGTTTTGTTGTTACAAGTAAAGGCTTGGCCTGTATCATGACAGAATTTTAAAGTGAAGATATGTGTTATGGCAAATCCTTTGAATCTTGATTGTCTTTCCACACAACATCGTGGGCAAAACATAACGACGACGATATCCGATCACTATGCAACGTTGCACAATCTTAAAACTGCTGAGTTTGGAAAGTTTTTTGTTTTAGGTTTTTCGCATTTTGGTTTGACACGAGCCAAAAAATCTATCAAAATCGTTCTTTACAAGGAAGTTGGATCTCCTTCCCTTTCGCATCTTTCACATTCTACAGATGTAAAAAACAAACTACTTTGTGTTTGCGTCGACAGTATGATTCATCAGTATTTATATTTTTGCATTTTGAACGGGGAGGACTTGGGGGGTATCAGGCCATAAATAATTCTTTCTCTTTGAAAAAAGAATGCAATTAAGGATTTCTCTATATCAATGATAACTATTAAGTCTCGAATACAACTGCGATTTAAGATCTGGCATTGAGTGACCACGTGCAGCGATGGAATGTAGCATACTCTACGCTAAAACTGCATCGTGCAAGGAATCTGCTCTTTAACTACAGAACAGATGAATAGGATACTTCGTGTTCTTGCTCTTATTGAAACTCGTTATATGATTCTCAAATCTGGTGTACATTTTCATGCAAGCAACGGACGCCTCTTGGCTGCATTCGCAAGTCGTGATTGCCTGGCAATACTTCACACCTCATTACAGCCTCCAACGATTAGAAATTAATTTTATCCCCATCAGTAAACGGAATCAAAACACGTAGCAACGAGATGACACTGATCTAAAAATAGCCAGAAACTACTGGTTTTTCTATGATTTTAAGTTGAAACTCGTAATCACCTCTGCTGAGTTGGACTTCCAGTTTTTGTTCGACTTTTTGAGCAAGTCAGACATTGTGTATTATACTGTTACTGCGTCAAACTTACAAGTAGGCTTGCCGTTGCATCAGCCTTCGGGCAAACCTTGCACAAAGGTCGGTTTTGAAGACGAACAGTCGATAATAAGAAGCAGTTATGTTTACATATCACTGTTTTATGAGGAAAGCCGTAGTTAATTTAAGTGTTTGTGCATGGCACGGAACAAGTTATTGATAATCTTCAAGTTATTTGATGTAAAACTGTTGTTTAATAATTGTTAACGTTAAGTATACGTAAAGACTCAGTGGTAGGGCTGTTGAGTAAGATGTATGTTTAGTTGAATATGCAACTAAAATAACGTTCAAATGGGCAAGAGATGTATCTTCTTATAATATGTGGAAACCTAAAGAAATTGGGAAGACATAAGATATGATACATAAGCCATCCATCAACATATCTCCATGTTATTAAATGCAACGAGTATTCCAAACTTTCTCTCACCTGTCTTTCACTTAGTTGTAATGCTCTTGCCAGCTGCTTCCTTTCTTGTGGGGAGATATATTTCTGCTGACTGAAAACACGTTCTAATTCCATCGATTGAACATGAGAAAATCGAATTTGTCCTCCCTTGCGTCTGGACTCATCTTTGTCTTCAAAGCCTTGCCTTTGACACTGGAATTCTACAGACGAGAGACAATCTAAAAGGAAGACACACAAAATATTGCTATCAATGAAAATGGATATTTTACAATAAATGTTACCATGTTGGGGAGGGGGGGGGTACGCAACTGATACTAATATATATCCAAAGATAGCTGTTTCAGTTTGGTCTCTTAAAAGTGAACAGTACAAACAATATATACATGACCCCGCTATGGTACAGTGGGAGAACGTTAATGCTTCACGAAAAACTTACCTGCCCCATAAGATTAACTATGCACCCCTTTCGATCTGCATACAATCTGTCCGCCATCTTCTTATTCGAATTTTATGAGGTTTTTGTTGCTAGCGTTACAATATCTGAGATAAAGAAAGCTATTTTGTAGGTAGCACAAGGGCGCAATGTAAATGGCCTACATCAACAGCATCACAGATCTAACTTCTCATACTCATACGAACTATTTCGAAAATTTTCATCATCTTCCCTACCTTTTTCCTTGTACGAAACTGCTTCAGGGCAACTGAAATATGATCCACTGACAGATAATCCTGTTCCAACTGGATTGATAAACGCTGATGGTGGACTGGCAAAACAGGGGCTTGGACGATGAAGACAGAGGTTACTTACTGGATGATAAGACTGTAGGATTGTAGGGCGGTAACAAGATGGATGTAAAAGGCGACAATCAAAGTTTGAATCCGGGACAGGATACCTCTCTAATGGCGACTGAGGGTCACGGTATGGTCTCGTACTTTGTCTGTAGATCTTTTCTGCACTCAGAATCGGCTGACGATGGTAGCTGTGTCTTTGAACTTTTGACGCTTCGTTTTGAGGCACTTTGTCCTGGTTCACCACTCCACCTCCAGCACGTCGTCCATTCTCTCGGTTATCGATACTTAGTAATCTGTCAATGCTGAACGAACTGTTGACGAGGCTTTTAGGTTTCGATCTTGACCGTTCTAAATCCATGATCACCTTCCTTTTAATATGGACTAATGAGATAAAGGCATAGAAAGCAACAAAATCTTTCACGTCCTTACAGAATGATAATGATAGCTTCAAGAACGGAAAGATCACTCTAATGTAAGTACATAAAACGTCAAGTGTCGACTCTCCTTATCCCTCCAATCAAAGACCACCTTGCCGCGTCTACTTGACAAATTTGAAATCCAAACAGTAAAATTGTTTGACAATTAATTCCCAATTACGAGACACAACGTTGTTGATACACGAGACAATACTTCGCGGGCCACAAATTAAAATTGCTCGTGCACCCTTGAGCTTCCTTGTCGCCTCAAAAGACGGGGGTGAAATGATGGGCTGATACGACGATTTGAAACATGACTCCAATGGATTTGTATATTCTTGGGTTTAAGCACGGCAATCGTACAACTTTAAGTTATCAAGGACTGTGTAGTATATCATTTAATATGATTCGTACTTACTGGAATATCTTTTGTAATAACCAACTTTAATTCTATCTTAATTCGACTGACGCTGCGTTTCTACCAAGAAATGCAATAGCACTCTTCTATACTTTTATTTCAATCCCAAGATCACGTAGAGCTATGCCTCATTCAGGCATCAGCAAGTTAACGAGTAACTAATGGGATCCAACACATATGAAGTGAGCATATCTCCAAAACGAAAAGCAAACTCCACCTGTAGCTTTTAAGAAAGCACACGGATGTTAGGGCCCAGGCTCTACCGATACGTTGTAAACTGCAAAGTCTATAAAACAGTGTTTTATAGTCCTTAGTAGCCTACGCTGCTGTTTTGTAATTTGTACCAACAAGACACCGAATGTAGATAGTTACCGTAGTTGGTTTCACTGTTGACTCTCTTGATATATGAAATATTGCAGTAAAACAATGCTGGTGTATAGACTCGGGTTACTATTAAGACTATTTTTCTTGGAAACTACTTTATGCTACTCAAAAATTCTTCAAAATGTTAGTTTGGGAAATTTCAATTTGATGCGCATTTAGATACAAAACACCCTTCTTCGATGCCCCAGTTCAACCTTAAGAAATTTTTATACCAGTCAAATTTAAGATTATCTGCTTCAGCAAAAACGCCAAATAAATATATCTCTGTGTTACGTGCGTATTTTCTATCAATAGTCTGGGTTCTAGACCTTCTACACTTGGTATAAGTGCATCTCTGAGTCAGATATAGTTGATGCTGCCTGGTGATACAGACAGGTCTAGTCATAAAAGCCCTTTTTTACTGGGTGGTGCCCTTTTAAGGCCGCAGTGCCAACCTACCATGAAATTCGCAGCTGAATCTATACAAAAGCTTTTTGAATCACACATGAAAATGAAACGGCGAGTGACGAAGAAAGACAGATTGGAAGGAGGCAAAATTCTCCTTTTCTGATTCAGTTCTGCAGAAGAGCACATATTTATCTGTTTTGCAGCTCAAAGTTACAAGAAATAGAAGGTTCCGTCAGACCATCAATACTCTTCACAAATGATTGATTCTAGCGTAAATGAATTTTTAGAATCTAAATAGGCACTTGTAAATAGACGTATCGACACTGGGAGCATCCAAATAATTGAAAAGAAATACTCATATGGAACACAAATACTGCATACATCTTCTTGTAATGAAGAAAGTGTGATATTATAGTTTGGGAATAACAGATTCATTTAGCGCGTTAAATAACAGATTCATTTAGCGCGTTAAATAACAGATTCATTTAGTGCGTTAAATAACAGATTCATTTAGCGCGTTCTCCATTTCATCTTGCCGCTCTGGAAGCTGCATTTATAAAACTAAGAAATCTGTCCTTTCTCGACAAGAATGACTTGTTTACATTTGACGCTTTTCCGATAAAATGACTCACGGAAAGTGCGTCACTCATACAGCTTTAATTTGCAACAACGTATCCTTTTATTTTTTTACTTTGACTGCAGACGATTTTAGAGATCAGTGTCTGGCGCAAAGGTTTATCAATGTGATTCCGCTACTGAATACAATTTTTATATTATTATTCGTCAAAAAAAAATTAAATGAGCATGTGTAACAATTTGTTTCTATGCAACATTATCCCATTAACTGGGATTCAACGTGTACAATCTGTGATGAAGAGAGATTTAACTTACCTTTGAAAATGACAACTTTGAAGACTAATTAAGGCTTATCTTGCATTTATGAAGTGAAGTATTATCAGAAAAACTAGGAATGTCCCACCAGGTCTCATCATATTGTTAAAGCCGAAGGATATCATTCTTCGTCGACAATCTTCTAAGAGAACATCGGTGTAGCCTAACTTCGAAGAAAGCATTGAAGTAACAACCTCCAACCTCGTGTAGTGCCCACATAATATTAAAAAATATTTTTTAACATTTTGCGATGGTTTCTTTCTGACGCAGAGGGGAAAAATGGCATAGATAAAATTTTAGTTTAAATACCACTTTCCAGAATTTGGCAGGGTGGGTACCAGCTGTTCAAAGTCATTGATTGCAAAACCATTTTTCGGATAACAAGAAAAAGTGACATGTCATGTCCTGTTCGTGTGGGGGAGTAGGGATGATAGATTACTGAAATTGTTTCTTACAGTGATGACGACAGGCTGCCTAAACTGTTTATATCATACACTATCTTGGTTCTGAGCAACATGGTAGTGAAGGCATTACTTCGCTAGTTTACAAACAAACTTTGCTCGTATTCCTTCTTCTCGCAGTAGTTTTGGTGCTAATCTACCATGTCAGGAATGGTCAATGCAATCAATGGGATCTCAAGTTTCGGTTTTAAGCCTTTTAGACGACTTTATTGTTCAGGATCGAGAAATTGATGCCTAGCAGTAATGAAAGGCAAAATCCCGTTCAGAGGCTATCACTGTTAAACTGATAAAACTTGTGTTTTTCGCAGTGTCAATGCTTGTCGCTGTTTCGAAATCGTAAACAAGACCGTTTTGTGTAGATGTCATTAGGTTAAGCTAGCAAGCAATAACACACAATGCATTTATATGATCATTAAGATGATGTCATCTCAGTGAGTCAACTAGTGCCCAGTTTTCATGAGTAAACATTTGTAATTAAGAGTTAGTTGACAAGTGATGCGTCGAAGTAAGGACCAAGAATGACGGCTTAGTAGACAAGCTACCTTGTGTTGTTATATAGTTCTTGTCATATAGCGGGCAGCAAAGACACAAATTTGCAATCTGTTCCAATCCAAGAAATGCTGACGTCTTCTTAACCATTTTACAGCGTTTCTAGCAAAAACGGGAAGGTTTCTTTGGGGAATTTTGGTGACATACTCGATTTCGAGCGCAGCCTATTGCCCAGCCAGAGTGAGCAATGTCCTGGAGGGAGAGCACATTTACAGGGATTGACTGCCGTTAGCTTCCCTCGCCGATAGTCTTTATATTGGGCTGGTTGGATTCGAACCCACAACCTCTGGCATGTGAGTCCGACTCCTTAACTACTAGGCCATGGTGGCTCAAAACGGGAGGTACAAAGAATGAATGACGTCGTTCTGTCAGACTCAGTAGCGGTTTAGAGGGAGACCAACCGTGCAATGACCCAAGGCCCTGCGCCTACAAAGGGCCCTCCACTTCAATATTAAGAAAATAATATGTGGCTAACTGCCAATATTAATGCCGTGGATGCAAGCGAAAACTGGGAAACCATACAGCCCAGAGGGAACACAGTGCTCCTAGAACGTCCATAGCATAATCACGCCTTCCAATACATTACGTCATAGGGCCCCGCCAACCACTTCGGCTTAGGGCTCCACACCCTCCAAAAACGCCGCTGCTGTCAGTATCGGTATCTGCAAAGTTTGCAAGCAGCCAAGACTATTGTAATTCACTAATCCTGTTTTCCGCCCTTCTGGAAACATGTAACTGGTGCTTAAATTAGACATTTAGTACAAGTCGTGTTCCTTCTTTACAGGCGAAATACTGCTGTTTCCAATTACCGACAGCTGGACATTATTACTACATATAATACAAATACATATTATATATGACGTATTTTGTTCATCAATGAACTGTAGGCTATAATAGATGTAATGGATGGAAGATTTTGGAAACAAGTATAACAAGCTAGGATGTCACCATGGTCAGAAAGTAGTCTAAAGCATCCAATTGCAAAACGTTACCAGAAACTACTCCAACAAAAACCACAAAATGATGCTTTAAGCTACGGCTCGATAATCTGTGGGCCTTAAGGGAGATATTTGGGCAGAAACAAGGCCGCTGTCAAAAAGCAAATAGAAGGTGGGCCTTCAAAATCTATCAGAGATGAAATAGGCCCTGGAAGTTAAATTACATTTGTAATGGTTTCCTTTAAAGATTGTTTGCTGATACTGTTGGACCTAAAATCCTTACTCCACTGTGCTCGCTTTAAATAAAGGTTCTGATCTGATCAGGACTGGAGTATTTCAAGAAATTTGTGCTACGTACAAAATAGCTTGATGATTTCTAATTGTGTTGTTAAAACTTCTGTCGTTGGTCCAACGGAGCCAAAAAATGCGATTTGTCTGTTTTAAATCCTGTCCCTCTTATCGCAAACTATGTATTGACACTTTGATAATTGGTCCCCCGTTTATTCTGACCGTCCCTCTTATCAGTTTATCAGAGTGTATTTACCATCTTATCCACCAAGAAATGGGATGGGCCTCCAGAAAGGAAAAAAAATTGGGTCCCAAACCCTAAGCGGTTGCCAATCAATGCCCCAAGCCTTTTAGTTCCGCTCCCACCCCGCACCTCCCCCAAAAATTTCCTGCGTACGCCACTGGTATCACCTAATCAAAACCGTGGTACATGTTGCTGTATGGAAGTTTATTTGACTATTCTGTAGCTAAGAGACATGGTAGAAACCGAAGGCACTAAGCGCAAAACATAGTTATTCCCCTTTTGATATCAGCGGGCGGGGTACCCCCTTCAGTCCCCTTTGTTGTAAGGGTTGGAGTCTGCGTTTGGGTTCTACTATTATGATGACGCTTGCTATGAACCTTAAATCCATTTATAAACCCCCTGAAGTAATCTTCTCGTGGATTGGTGTTTTCTTATGCTCTTTAGCACCCCCTTGGTCTCTTGTAGTGATCGCAACCCTTCAAGGCGCAAAGGCGACTCGTCAAAGTTAGGTGTTGCTTTGTTAACATGATGATTAACGAGGCTCTAGAAGATAACGGTTCACAGTCTATAAAGTACAGGCGTTTCCGCTTAAGAACCGCTACCAACAATACCCAGGCTGTGTCTTGCACTTGTGCTTTCTTCTGACTCTGTCAAGTTCTCCGCATTTAACAAGTTGGGGCGTGATAATCCAACCATCTATTTTAGAAAAATATGATATGGGTCGCATATTAGTGTTATTCTGGGTGCGTCACGTTTGATAATGCTCCTGTGATGTCAAATAAGTCTGTTCTGTATTTGGCTAGGCCCGAAATTCCGAGAAAGTGATAAATTTTCCAGCAATACGTCAAATGCGCAGAATGTCACCACCTGTTTTCTATCAAAACAGACCGTGTCTTCCAAACACGGTTTTCCCTCAGATGGTACCATAGCATTTTATTTCCTTCCAGGCCTACCATTCAAAATTTCATCATCCTACGACAAATAAGTACATCAAGCTTTCAAATCCATTTTCTTGCAGTTTTGAGCCATTGTGTGAGGCACTGTTTTTTAATTTTCTAATAAGATAGCACACTAATGAGTGGATGTTCAGAACTGCATTAGAACTGCAAGTGTGCCCTACCACAATAAGCAGCAAATTACTTCTAATATGCCATTGGGGATCGCTGATCAATCAACATTCAACAGGCACTGACAAGATATTCTATATTTTGTTGTCCAGTTTCTGAGAGCAGGTCAACATTCTGACATGACAATGTTCACAATGCACGTAGTTGTTGATGTCTCAAATGCTTTTGTGATTACCTCTGATTATCACACCATAGAATATTCGGACTTGGAATGTTTCAGACGTGGCAAACTGAAGCAATCTAACTGTTTACAACTCTCCACCATCGTCTTAGGATGACTGGAAATTTATAAACAAGCACAGGGCGCGTCTGGAAGGCGTCGCATCCGAAAGAGGCTAAAATACCAACAAGCTGTTACAGGGCGTGTCTTAATACGGTTACTGTCTACTGTTACCTCTCGTCACTTTACCTAAAAAATGTAATAGGTACACTTCCGCAGCAAAACGGCTGTATCATCATCCAATGCATGATTTGGAAGTACATGTCAAGGCCGGAGTCACTAAATTCAGATAGAAAAAAAACATTCCTCACGAAATTTTCAATTTACACGTAGTCTTTTCATAAATAGGCTTTTTGCAGCCTCCTTTGTTGCTTCAGTTTGTACAACTTCGCCTTCATATACATTCAGATTGGTTTATTAAGCAACAAAAAGATCGGTTCAAAAATCAGGAATCCTCATGCTTCCCTCCACAATCCCTGTTACTTCTGTTTAAAAGAAAAGGCTCTCTGTCTCCTTTACTTAAATAATAGTCACTAACTCCTATCCTATGTTTTAGATGAGAGTAAAAGCAGTAGATCACATTATTGGGTGAGAAATGAGGTGTTTGGCGAGAGCTACTGTTCCTCTACATTCATTCTACAACTTGACATATTTTATTGCAAACTTCAGGCTGTGTTCCGAATATTCTTTGTTCTGATAAGTCCATTCAGAACTGGGATGTCCTGTTACTACCCAGGCAAACGATTACATATACTCATTTTACAGAACAGATTTCCTGGATCCCTTTTAACCCTCTTGAACGAGATTACATGGCACAATTCCTGCTCGCATTCAGACGTACTTTATGAACCATTTTCACATACATTTGGTGCTTTGCATTGGCCTAAAAGGAATAGCATTGTTGAGTATTTACGTTATGACCCTGGAAAACTTCACTTCGCTGTTGTTTGATTGATTGCTAATCATCTTTTTACGTCTGATATTGAATGTTGAGACGACGCTTTTTATAGCATTCCCGTTGAAATCCGATGACCGTTAGTACAAGTTTCTCTCATTGGATGACATTCAATGACATTGCTTGTTGACGCCAACTGTTTTAGGAAGAAATCGTACATATTTCTGTGCACGAAATAACATATAATCGGTATCGAGAGATGACAATAGATTCATTTTACCTCTCCCATGATGCTCTTAAAAGATCGCAGTATTTTCAAATCATTTCTAATAAAGATGAATGCCGAAACAGGAACTTTGACGATTGTACATTGTGCCGTGAGAGCATTGTGGACTTTTTGTTCTAAATTGTATGACATATAGCTTACGAAAAAGGCATACTTTTAACTTGTTGATATGTGACGGAAAAGATAAATTTGTTCGGGAAACTTCAGCCACAAATGTGGCATTGCAAACACGGGATCAATACGCGGTTCGGGGAAAGACGTTTCACAGATTTGTAGCTATGTCACGATACACTTGTTAAGTCTGTACCAAAACTGGGTTCCGGAATATCTAAAAATCATCTCATGCTTCAGTTGTGAAATAAGTCAATGGCAAAGATAGATCATCTATTTACATTACATTTTACGTCACGTTTAGTTTTAAAGTCGTGAAGAAGCAAAAGTTCCAAACAATGCTAGGTGATCAGATAGGATGATATCAACTGACTTTATGGTGCTCCCCTCCCCCGCCCTCCGTTATAAGCTGATGGCTAAGGAGGTAACAACAATGGAAATAGAGGTGTAGGCCTATATGGTAGCATAATTTTATAATGTTGATATAGATCCGACAATCGTACAAAAATGTCAATTTTAATAGCTGAGAATAACATCAGAACAAACATTTTGAAACATAACCCCTTCTGGATCATTAGAATAATTGGCTTCATATTCTTCCCCAAGTTCGTATCTACACATATATTGCTTTTTACAGTTTAGGCTACATAACCTGAGATTGATAATGGTAAAATCACGAAACCGCCTGGCAATATCCATTTTCATCATATGGGAACTTGCAGTAAAGGAATCAAGATGGAAGGAGAGGACTTCAGGTACTATAATCTGAAACCCTTTTTTGTCCAATGTACAGGGAAATATTGATGAAAAGAAAGCACATATAGATAGGTGCAGCAAGCACTATTTAGAATGACGAGAATCCCATCCCTTTCCCGCAAAACCTAGTGAATCACGTATGTTCATCGCATCATATTTAAAGTAAGTGGTCTGATACATTTCACTAAGTTACTACTAAAACGTTCTTAACCTAACAAATCGTAGTACGTGAAACTTTGGAAACCTTGAGAGAGGCTTGAGTCTACTGAGTCTTCCTTAAATCTGCCCATAACCAAGTGTAGAAAATCCTTCAAAAATAAAAGAAGTGAGAAACGGACACCAAAGGATTCAAGAGTTTTCTTAATTTATAAATCAGAAATTTTTTGACGTTAAGATTATTGATTCTACGCAAAGTCTTGGCAGTGACTTTCGTAAAAATTCTGAATCTATTACAATGACAACAATATCCAATCTGGTGCAGGGCTACTAGGAATTTCAAAGTCTTCCTACTCACTTAAATAGTTGTGTAAGTGTGCCCTCATACATGGATCCAGGTCTTTAGTGACAATTGCGCTTATTTCATGACATCATGATCGAGCTTTTCGTCCTACGTTCGAACTCGAAAAAATTTCGAAGCCCGCAATTCAAATCATAAAAGGCTTGTAACTTTTTGTTAGTTCTACCATTATTTACCTCATCATTGCTGATAAGAAAATAAGCCTCCGTTTCTATACCATGAGCTGTTGCCATAAAATGTAAATCAATGTCGTCTGTACCATCATCTAAAACGAGTACGATCAAATACCCCTAACAGTTGCCTTCTATTACCTATGAAATACACACAATGTCGAGGCTGAATTCTCAAAGCATCCTGATAACAAAATGCCTTTTTAAACTGATCAACAGACTTACAAGGACGTCTCTGAAGATTGTGTATATAGAGAATACATCAGATATATAACAGCTATAGATATTCGTTACTATGCCAGAGTTATGCTACAAAGATTAGCGCTACCACACTATCACTCTCTAACTATGATCAGTTGAATTGGCGAATTTATCCATTGCACAGGTATGGAATATTTTGTCTGAATGTGGTGTTAAAACTTGCCTCGTTTTCATTTACTAAGCAATTGAACCACGCGATTATTATGAACGCCTCCAAGCTCACGTCAGAGGGACAGAAAAGTTACAATGTTAAGCATACATCACCATCAAAAGCTACTCTGAATGCTCTTAGCTTTATTATGTATACACAAACGTATTCCAAATTTATGAACAAAGTTCTTAACCTACTCTGAAACCACACGTAAGTTTAAACTTGGTGGATGGTTAAACTCAAATGCTGTGGTCTCATTCCTCGTTTTGATGAGTAACAATGTCTGAGAGAGAACATTCCATAAACTGAATTTGGATATCAGCATCTGACATAAAGTATAACAAAGCTGATTACAATATCAATCAACTTTGTATTGACTTCTTAATATTTTCGATTCTGAGTATATGATAAGAAACACCTCACTACTTTAAGAACAAAAGTTGTTTAGCGCAAAGGAAAAGTTTAGGTCCTTCAAAAGAATGCATTAAAACCCTCACATCGTGACAGGAGAATTCATCCAGCGGCATGAAGTTTGTTATTCCTTACCCCCCGACTTAAACAGCAAGCAAAAGCAACTTCTTAGCAAATATCTTATCCGTTTTAAGAATAGCAAAAAGTCAATTTAAATCTAAAGTTGGATTATCAAGTAGAATTATTGAATCAGCTGAACTTTTCCTTAATGGGTTCATTTGGTTTAGATGTCAATTAAGGAAATTTGGACAAGGTTCTCTTACAACGGATACAAGAAAACATGAATGTAATTGCAAGATCTATCAAGAGTCCTTATTGAATTAACACCCATCAAATCAAACTGACAAACCGAGATTAGTTCCTACAACATAAAAATCAAGTAAACTGTGATACATACCCTAGTGTTCTTTGTTCACTCATGCGCGGTTCTTTCAACCGTAAGATTTCTTTTAAATTATTCTGTTAATTAGATTCGTGAGGAACTGTCTCTTGATAACTTTGCAAAGGATAAGAAGGAACTTTTGGATGACAAATTAGAAGAGATTGTGCAATAACTAAGCCAATTCAAGGTCTGATTTAAGTATTTAGTATTTAACAATTCAATTAGACATCAGACGCGAAGTTGGCTAATTCTGAGGCTTTCAGAAACCTGTGACTTTAAATGAGTTGAAAGATTAATACAGCGTTTTCTTTTAGCTGCTCCACCCATATGGTACAATATCAACTTGGAAAGCCCAATCGGAAGGAGAAAAACTCACTTCAAATCATTTGCTACAGAGAGATAAGGTTAACTTGTTAATAGCATTAGTTGTGTCCCTCAGCCAAAGAAACCCGATCGTGATTGCAACAGTGAGGCATGGATATTTCTTCCAAAAATGTAACAAGCGACTATTTTGTGTTTGATTGTTTACCTAATTGTTTGTATGAGCCAGTTGGGATACATGTTATCACCAGAAAAGTTCAGATAGAGATATTTATATCCATTCTATACTTAAGTAAAGTAACGGAAAGGAATGTATACAGCTTTTGCAAGGTGCTTACAACCAACATTTACCCCATAGATATCGTCAATAATGTTTTTCTGTAAAACACACAGTGTAGACACACAGAAGCCGAACACACGGTAGTCACGTGACTTTCTTTCATCCTAGCCACGTCCCACTTTTACATCTTGCTACAGTAAGGCTTAATCGAGGTCATGTCTTGCCCAAGAATATTGCAGCGGAACCTGGACTCGAATTTCATAACCATTGCATTGTGAGTCAGGTTCTGTAGCTACCACACTCCCTCTGCTTCGCTTCATCATAAAATGTTTTAATGACGTCATGATGATGTGAAGGATCACATTATAATCAAGGCTTAGAAGAATTGAATTGATGATCCAAATGACGTCACTTCCTATTCCGGTCTAATCGACAATAATAATGACTCCTCCTGCAATGCAAATGTTTAATGACTCAGCAAACAAATTTCCAGTCCTCAGTTTATCTGCCAGAAGTGGAGAACTAGATTCTCCAAATGTATCAACTATGATAGACATAACGTCCTTAAAACAGGATACCTTTCGAGCAAAATCGGGTAACACTATAGTCAATCGAAATTGTCTACAAATTTAAAACGTTCTCTGAGGTTTTATAGGTTGATAAATAAGAATTAAGTGTAATTTACAATGACACCAAATCATTTGAAGATGAGGATGTACCAACACGTTATTAGAGCTGATTCAGGCCCAAAATGATGCATCCATCAGCAAGATAAAGGACCAAATAATGACAAACTTCTTTCTTTCGCATACAACTTCTGCAGGTATTCATATTCAGGGAGGTAAGTAATGAAGTGGCAGTTAAGATTATGTAATATGATTTAGGCGGGGTGCACGTATGGTACCACATGATATACGAATTGTACCACATTGTGCATGATATACAAATGCTACCACATAGCACTAAACAATCTCATTTCAATTTTGCTTGCTGCACCTGATATTCAGCTTTAAACATGAGATTAAAAGGAGGATCCAAACCGCTTTAAAAACTACATTCGGTTTTATTTGAACCTTAAAAACAGAACTGATACAAATGGCTGCCCACAAAAGAAAGAGTTAA
>JAAAKL020002533.1:0-25781 GCA_010016065.2 Carybdea cf. marsupialis auct. non (Linnaeus, 1758) | reverse complement strand
AACTGAAACATTCAAGTTGACAAATTACAGGAGTGTAAGAATGTGACTGACTGTAAGTGAGCACATTGTGGTTGCTATAAACTAAACTTTTCCCTTAAAATAGGCTGAATCCCTAAGCTAAAGCTCTTATTGTACCATTGACACATGGCTGACCCCCCCCCCCCAAGTGAGAAAGCAGATAAAAGTACAAAATCTCGCAGAATACACATTTGTGACTAAATCCAATAAACAGAAAGAAGCCATACAACTAGTTACATAAAAATCCCTTCTACATTTGTATGTTAGTAGCTGGTTACTGTTGATATGCAACCAGATTGTAAGATGTTGTGTGCCTACTTGATGATTGTTTCATGCAGAAAAGATATTGACGTGTAATTATTAAAAAACCCCTTTCTGTCCCAGCTTCATTGGCAACTCGTCTTGATTCATGGTGAACAAGTCATTGTCAAGGGTCAATTGTTGATGATCTAAACTTGCCATGGATAGCTCCTGTTCCTGAATCAGTTTTGTCCTAAATGGTGCCCCTAAGCTCCCAATTTCTTGTGAAAGAGAACTGCTATTGTCTTCAAAAGACAGATAAAAATACTGTCTGACTGCGATATGCTTAAATTTGGCTTTGCTTGATGAAAACTAGGGATGCGAGAACATTTTGGCACAAACTTTTCTTGTCCACCAACATAATTGGTTGATTGATGACCTATAACTGAAACAGTGTATTAAGATAATGATTATGATAAGGATGATTGTTATGGTAATGATCATGATGGTATTGATAATGATCATGCCAATGATGGAAATGTGAGGCAGGACAAAATGAACAATGACTAAAACTAGGTTCTGTTTCAAACATGTCCCTTGCAAAGATATGCATCACCATATTAAGATGGAAGTTATTTTTATATGCTGTTTTATCCAGGTGACTGTGTGCCACAAACTTGTCCATAAAAATCATGCACCACATATTTCCCACTCAGGAAACAAACAAATTGTATAGTTATATGGGGTAATTTACAGACATTATTGCTTTTAAAATAAGTTGGATGCTTGTAGATATAGCTGGAAGAATGGGGCTGGGTGGAGGGTGGAGCAGGAGGCAAATTATCAAAATGAGTTTACTAAATCTGACCACCAGATTGGGTTAAGTTTTAATTTGAATCAGATTCTGCTGAACTGTTCAACAAGACTATTTGTCAGTGCCAACAGGAATTGGTGCACATCTAGAAAGGAATGACATTGTAATGATATGACTGGTTTTCCTGATCGAGCTATAAAACAGAATCCTTTTAGAGGAACTTTTAGAAATATTGGGTGTTAACGGTACCAATGATATGACTATTTTGAGGAGATTATGTTTGTATTAACACAATTCAAGGTGTGGAAGAAGAAAGATGGCCCAGGAAAGTTACTCAGTTGACATTGGGGAGATCAGGCGCAAAGGGGAGACCATGCCAAACTTAGGCTGGGATGCATCAAAAGCAATTTGAAAGCAAAGAATTGAATAGGGGCTGGCAAAAGACCTCACACTGAAGGAAGGCCATCAACCCCAGAAGACATGACAAAGATAGTGTGTAACCCACATATATGAGGAACAATTCATGATAAATTATGCATTAAATTAAGCATGTATAACTAAATTTGTATTATAGCAGATTTTGTACTAAAACAAATATATGTATGTTCCTTTGTAACGTACAGGAAAAGATCTCCATGGGGTTGACATCGAGGACATTGAGAAAAGGTAATGTTTTTTCATTTTATTTCTGTTTACTTACCACACTAATTCAAACATTACAAAATCTTTAATGGCACATAATATAGAAAAAGAAGTGTTTTGTACATTATCCAAATGTACTCAACGGTAATGATGATCTTGATGACCTTTTTCGTGAACTGAGCAATATCTTTTTAAATTTTAATCATATTACATTCTTAACCCTCTTTGCCTGTTTGACAATGTTTGAAAAGATGCCAATACCCTTTCGAGGCCTTGAGATAGGAGTTCATACCTTGAAAGATTGCCAAATAAGACTAGAGGATTAGGACATGACAACATCAAAGCTCAAATCTGTCAGTTACTGCTTCCGTCCATTTGTCTGTCCATCCATTCATCCATCCATCTCTCCATCTATCTAATTATTCTCAATAGCACCCATTTGTTGTTGTATGGCATCACATTAGAGATCTGATCTGTGCAAGGGTGAAGCTGTTGTGATTACACTGTTATTTGTAAATTTCTGGTAGACCAGTGTCTGTGTGCCTTTGAATGCTTCACCTTTGCCTTTATGATACCTGCATTGCTGTGTGCTGTCGAACTGACAGAAGGAGTATCCATACAAGCAGGACCTCTGATCGGCGATCTAGCAGCTATTTTAAGCTTCATACTCTTGGTTGGAGGCTGAGAGTGCCCTTTAGGGAGTCTCCTTCTTTGGGGGCATCTTTCAGCCTAAATTGGATAGGAGAAAAGTAAGGCAATAATGAATGTTTCAGTCCTCAACAATGTTAAGGATCTCTTTATTACTGAGTTAAATATAAATCAATGGCATTCAGAAGCAGAGCCAGTCCTCCATTGCTACACAATGCCATAATATTAAAGGACAAGAGTGAAACAAGTAATGTATTGATGAACAAATAACAGAGACACTATGTTGAGAGGAAATAACGCAAACACACACATCCACAGATCGACTGTGGCAAGTCTCAATAAGATTCCATTACTGACAAAACTTTGCAACAAATATAAAGTTAAGTAGCTGCAAACAGTCCCACCTAAGCATTCACAAAGTTTGCTGGGTAGGGTAAGGATGTTCCTGAGTTGGTGCTGTTCCTCAATGGAAATGCAGACTGTGACTGCAAATGTAGTTGTATTTGTACAGTCCTCTCAGTAAAGCCTTTAAGAGAATAAGCTCTACTCGGTGCTGACGTTTCTGCAGATTTCTGGGAAAAGCAATGAAAATAACCTAGTCTATCATTTTATCCCAGTCAAATTGTCTTGAGTCACATACACATTTACTATTGCAGCAGTGTTTGTGAACCATGGCTATGAAACTATAAAGCTCAAAAAATATTCAACACACAAGAATATAACACATCTGATACTGTCAACAATTGCTTTGTTTTGAAGTCAGTTCAAGTCTGGTGTTTCTTATCTGGAGTGATGCCATGACTATTTTTAGAAACAATGCTTAAACTAAATGGCTTTGTGATATTGCATAACAATGGATTGCAAATAGTAAAGTCAATCTTCATTAACCTGCCTTATACTGCTACTCTTCCCACCCATGAAATAGCAAAACTGGTCACTGCTACTTGTGACTCATTGTAATGTTGTATAAATAAACATACATATATTTTTATGCGTTCTTGTATATAGGTTACAATGGTTAGAGAAAAAGGTATTTGTGGATCATGGAAGCATGCCTGGTGATTTTATGGAACTTAAAGAGAGAGTTGAATTATTTAAAGAAAAGTTAGAGGTAATTTTTATTTTATTTTTATCTTATACCATGTGAGAATGAACAGTATACTACAGATTTAGAATCAAGTGTGGCACAGAAATGACAGAGACAAGTAAGGCAATGTCCAGGTCTTAAATGTGTTCCCTTTCACTCAGTATTTGTTTTGCTGGTTGCCATTTGGTTTAAGAGCTTGCTTTGAAACTACCAATCCAGGTCCATCCCAACACTGAGAAGCTTTGATAATTTTTCTTTACAATGGTCAAGGGGACCATTCAGTTCATGGAAAGGGAATTGGGGAATATACGAAAGAAGAAGGCTATATCCAAAAGTGGGGTAACACCTGAAACTGAATTTGAAGCATTAGAATCTTTTCCCAAGATGAGAAGCATGGTTACACACCATCACTGAATTACTTACAAGAGGAAACGAGGGTGTGTTAGACTGGCAAAGATTTTATAACTTACAACTACCTGTCATAGGTTTTGCAATGTAAGGAAATTTTTTGCAGGAGACAAGTAATTCAAACGATTCTAGAACACACTCACACTCACGCATAAGTACAAGTTTCCATCTTCCATCACAGGTTAAACTTTGCGTGCGAATAGTACTTTCCCCACCCTGTTGCTCGTACACATTCACAAAGTTGCTGTTCCGTTTTTATTTTGTATTAGCTTGTCTACTTAGTCAGAAAGACGTTTAAAGCCTGTTCATTCTTTCTGTTTTGTTTTTACCGCCGCTGTACCCTTATGTACCTTTGGTTTAGAACCACTTTAAATGATGCGTTGGGCCAGTCAATAGCTGGAATCGCATATCATTATAATTGTGTCTCTTGTAATAGGTGTGAGTAATAAAATCGAAATGTGTCATTTGGAAACACAATGCACGAGGAGTGAATAAGTTTGTTTAACTTTTTTAAATTATAGGAACATTTTACAGATTTTATGAAAGACCTTTCCAAACATGCTTATTCATTAGGCTATACTTTCTTAAGCAGTGGCCAATTTTAACTAACAAAAGTGAGCCACCTCAAGGGCTGATAAGTTGAAACCTGACCTTTATTACACATCATCTCGCCATCATTTGTACAAGCTGCCTAATTTCTTGATGCCTTCTTTGCCAAGAAGGCCGAGCTCTTCAGGGTAGTTTACATGGGTCATAGGCTACAATCCCAGTGGTTGGACACTTCTTATTTCTCTAGTATCTTTTAATTTTTTTAAATTCCATGCCCTCTTCTTTCGATGACTTTACAGTTTTCAATGGGGTTCGGACAGACAGATGGGTCAGGTTGCAGCCCGCCCATGTTCTAGTGACAATAGTGCAGAGAGGCTGATCTCCAGGTTGCATAGAATAGCAAGCGACAATACAACTGTTCAGCAATATGTTTATGCACACTATCATATTTCTCTTTTGTAGAGTGTAGAGCATCTTAGCTGGCTAGGACTCTTCAAAGACATGGCAAGGTAGATTCTTTTCCTTATCAAACAGAATTTTCCTTAAACATGCCATTCTGCCAAAACTTCTGGCACCACTGTTATGATACAAGTGAATAGGGCTAACCAATAATGACAAATAGAATTTTCCCTCAAATGAAACTAGCTAAATACCGTGATGCTGTAGACAAAATAACTCTGTAGATAAGGTTGATCTCTTTATGTATTCGTAATTTGGGTATTTTGTCCCCACGGCCTGATAGTTCGTGCGAAAGTTGGACGCCTCACGTATTCTGACATCCCTTAATATCGAAGTTTAGAACAACTCCCCCCCCCCTTGCGCTCTGTCCGTTTTTGGCCCTAAAGTCCGATCTCCACTAGGCGGAAAATCATGGTAGCCGCTACATATTCAGCCGCTACCCATTGTTATTGTGCAATATCTTTGTAGCCGAGGCGGAAATGTAGCGAGTGTTAGCCGATGAAAACTACCAATCGAAGCGCTAGAAAATGTAAACAGGCATTTCACAGCCATACCTCTCTCTGCCGGGAAGATACTAGCATCGGCAAAAACCAACGTTTCAAACTTTAATTACTCTGTACGACAAATCTCAAGTAAAATGAAATTATACGTGTTCCTCTCACTGTAGTGTGACTTTAATTAAGCCATCGTGGCATATGTTGTCGGTAACCCTAACAAGTAGGTATCCAGGAATTATTGGTAGTCTGCAGCGCTAAATTGCATATTGAATTTGCAATGGACGATATTGGCCTACCTAATCAGATTGAACCGATATAATTTTGAGCTGGAAATATGGTACAATCACCACAAATGGTGAAAGGCATGATGACAAAGTCGCATGATGATCAGACTAATCGACTACAATGATATTGGCAATCTTGAGACTCGTGTGATAGTGTCGACTGCATGTAATAGTGTCGACTGCAAGACAACTATTGTCCAAGACACTTCGATTACTTTGTCTTTCGCTATGTGTACTCATCAATGAAACTTTTAAGCCTGCTCTCGTTTTTTATAAATTTATCGTACTAAGAAGCCACTTCTAAGCTGTGTCCTATTTCCATTCTGTTACAGTACGTGTCGATATAAAATACCGATACGAAGAAGCAAATAGCCCAGAACATATCTCAGAATGTCATCAGTGCCTAGATTTTCCGGATCGTTTGCCTCTCGCTACTTCTTTTTTCTTCTACCACGTGGAGATCGGACGAAAATTAGCGACGGGAAATGTAGCGTCGAAGTATCGTGGTAGCGGCTACTTATTCCGCCTAGTAGAAATCTGGTTTAATAGTTTGACCCTGTTAATACAGAATTGGAGCACCATCCGATCCAAGGGTGTGGCAATATGTGAAGAACAGACAAAATAGATAGAAATGTCTTAACTTTAAAATTTTTTCAAGTATTTGACATGTTTGCTTGGATATCAACATTCTCTAATGCCATGTCTTCTTTCAGGATCTTCTTTAATTTATGATACTTTTTATTCGCATCATTGAGATCATTGCTGCTAATGTTTCTATATGTTAAAGTGTAATGTACCAGCAACAGGTGCTCTTAATGTTACATTTACAATATAGCAAAGTTTCATGTTACATTTACAATGAGAAAACTTAATCCCTTATCTTAATCCCTTTTATTTTCTCAAGTGGATTAGAGTTAAAACTGAAGTTTGAGTGCGTACATTTACTAGAGTTTTTTTATGTGTAGTTATTTATTTAGCTTTATTGCATTACCAATACAAGCTGTTTATACTCCTTTTAGCGGGACGACACCAGTACCATCTGAGAAAAAATGGGGACAGAAAACAGAATGCAATTCTGTCTTAGAAAGATATCTTAAAATGGGGTGAGTATCTTTGATAAACGTACCATCTATCATACAAGCCTGCACTGCTTACCGTCAACCGGACAATACTAACCACGAAGTGCGCGCCCCTCTTTTGTGTGTCTTAGTACTTTCTGAGTAAGCTTTGGAAAAAATACTATAGCATTATTCGTCATCACGGAATTTGCAATCTCATTTTCCCTATTTGCCTCACAAATATCTCTGATGTTGCTTAAGTAGAAATACTTGGAAGATATTCAGTTGCTGTAAAGAGGCCACGTTCGCAAGTCTGTATTAGGAATTTTTTCCAAGTCGAACTGACTATCTATCAAGCAAGCGCTACAAGAAAAAAAATATAATCGACATTAAGGACCATGTTGCGCAGATTTAGGATAACTTTAACTATTATTTTCAAAATGATATTTAACGCCCGTAGGTTTGCACAACCTTCCGATGAAACACTGAGAAATCTGAGGTATCCAGCATTTGATAATTGGCAATGGGAAGACGCTGAGATGCTCTTCCTGATACAGCAGATGTACGTGGACCTTGGACTGACGGAGGAGTTTCACATCGAAGTAAGTTCATTTGTTGAATATGCTCTTTTTCAGTGTATGGAGCTCAGGACATGCGTTTAATATTGAACATACCATGTCATAGACTCATCTGCGACAAAGTTTGCAAATTTTATGGTTAACTGAAATTGTGTAGTCGGACGTTTGGGCGGAATTGTGTTTCACAAGTTCGTAGCTGTTTGAATTCAACTTCTAAATATTTAGTTCATGTTCAATATAGTTCTACGTAGATTTCACGTATGAAAGTTTAACGGTTGAGATGTTAGTAAATTCAAAATGTCAGTCACAAGTGCAATTAATCGAAGTAGAAAATTTGTAATAGGACACGATAAGTGGATAATAAGTTGTCATTCAGCATGAAATTAACGCCGTCTAAATCAGGTGCCGTGACGTCGGAAGGATTTTCCTGACATGCAGAGCTTGGGCAATTACACCAAACCATCCCCTTGGAACCTCCTGGTTCTAAGGTAATGAAAAGATGTCAATAAGATGTTTTTAATATCCTAAGAGATTACCGTTCTAGTTAAAGTGTTTTTCAAAAATGAGTGTTAATAGTCTCCTCCGTCGATGTCGATATAGTAGGAAGCAGCAATGGGAATCTGAGAAAAAGTTTCCGTTAGTTTACAGAGCCATTCAAACGGCAATTTTCCAACTTACAGTGAGGACAGAAAGTTCCACATCATCAGGATAGGTTTTAACTCGGCGAAAACACACATGTGGCCGAGGATATTTTTCTACAATCTAACAAACGGTTGCAACAAAAGGATTAATGCATTGATGATAAGCCCTGTGTGTTGCACTGTCGTCTCGACTTCGTTATTGAATTTTTGTTCATTCCATTCTGCATCTGACTTTTCGCATATCATGCAAACAGTTCAATGGTCAAATTTTTAATTGAACGAATTTCAAAAATTTAAGTTTACAATAAAACTAAGTGATATTAAATTAAATTAAATAAAATACCTCTGAAATTTCTTGTCAGCCGCAAATGCAAAGGCAATACCAGATGTTGCTGTAGATTTCGAGAATTCGGCATCTGATTTCTTTTGACTGAAGCAGTTTGCCGATAATTAAAAACTTTTCTGAGTAGAAACGTTTCTCTTGTTCACTTGTGAGTAGCCCTAGGCACTCACGGCATATAAGTACCCCACAACCGGTAAATGATACCTTTGAATTTCCACAATCTTTTTTCATCTTTTTATTACTTTATTTAGGACATGAAAGCCCCTTTGGTAAATACCAGAAGATAGGTAGATAAAAGATTTTTGTTGAGAAGAACGGTTATAATTCATATTGAAAATCGAGATTTTCGGTAAAAGCTTTGTTTACAGTAATTGCTAGTCATTCTGGCCCATTAAACAATGCTTTACTCTCCCCACCCTCTCCCAACATTGTGGATTATTATGCTATACTAAGCTAACGTAGGTGAGAGGTCGGGGGGCCATGCCACAAGTACACTAGTTGTCGGATAACTATTGCATGGACGTCATGATTTCGTACAATCAAGTCTACTCGCTATTGAGTTATTCAATGGTTGCTGCTGATGACATTTTTTTATCGTCTTCCCCTTCCTTTAGACGAAAGTATTGCAGCAGTTTTTATATGAAGTATACCGGAGGTACAACCACATTCCCTTTCACAATTTCCGACATTGCTTCTGTGTGACACAGATGGTAAGCAAATTATATTTGGCGCCTTATCGCTTCTGTTTGTATCTATCTTTGTTCCTTTCTTTGTTCCTTTCTTTGTTTCTTTGTTTCTTTCTTTGTTCCTTTCTTTGTTTCGTCCTTTCTTCCTTTCCATCTCTTTTTCTTTCCTTCTTTCTTTCTTTCTCTCTTTCTGGCTTTCTCTTTTTCTGTCTTTCTTTCTTTCGTAGATGACAGACGGGAGTAGCTGGTCATTTGTATGATAAGACTGTAAAAGTTTTGTAGAGTAACGTAATGGAAAGTAAGTTATGTCGTAATGATATTTGTATAATTTTTAGATGTATGGAATGATTTGGCTTAGTAAAGTCTACGAATTGATCGAGAAGCATGATGTCCTGACGATGTTAACGGCCGCGATATGCCATGATTTGGACCACCCAGGATACAACAACGCATACCAGGTTGGTGTAACCTTGTTTCGAAGAATTGTGAGGAATGCTCATATTTTAATGTTAATTGTACAGGTATTAGGTTATCTTTATGTTGCTGGAACAAAGGCGATCTCGCAGCGTGCCGAGATTGCTTCATTTGTAGCGTGACAATATGTAGGGCCTAGATTCGTAGATTCTGGCCGGCGTGCCACGTCAGGCCCTGGAAACAATTAAAGGTGTCCTTCCGTATGCTTTTGCTTGAAGAGGCAGATATTATTCTCGAAAGAGCTATGTATTCTGGTTTAAAGAAAGATGTATTATTAGCTTTCAGGTAATACCTCGTGAATTGGAATAAAAGAGCTTTACTATTTCTTCGCGTTTAGCGGTAATACACCTTTTGCCGCCAGCGAAAGGTCTAATGAAGAGCAGCATAACTTCATTACATTACTAGCAGCAAAGTGATGTGCATATTTACTAAATATGCAGTGTTCTGGCAAGAAAGAGAAGTTGCGATATGCTTATGAATATCTGAAATCAATAGTACATTATGAAAATAGTGGGTAATGATTTTACCAAATAAAACATCCACTGCGAAGACCCCATTATGTAATCAAGAAGACAAATAGATATAGAATTTATTTTGAAAGCACCTTTATGTGAAACTATCCGAAATTTTAGTATGAGTTTTAGTGAGCTGTCGTGTGGCCTTTTAAACATTCGGTAGAGGTCAAATAGAGTGGCCTACAACCAAAACTGTCAAAAGGGGTATATAAGGTGCAACCACGCCGGGACTGGGCCTTGGAGAAGTTGTATAGGATGCAAAAACGAGTGGTTATTAGGTTATGAATCTAAGACGCGCTCCTAACTAGTTCTAGTTCTGCACTACAAGTGTTTTTCGATTTGCAGTTAATCCAAGCTAGTTTAGCTAGATTAATTTATTGATTGATTGCCTAGTGCCATTCAGAAGCATTCGGAGGGAGATTCAATAATGAAAATTTTGCTACCGAAAGTTAAACACGAGGTTATTTTAATCGTGATAAATGATACACGATTATTTGTTGCTTCGTGTCAGGATTCTGCAAACAACATCCGTAGCGTGTTTCTCTTTCTCATAGAATATCTGCCGCTTTATTTACAGAATATGTTGCTGTCTTTTGCCATCTGCAAATTAATATAAACAAGGCATTTGCTCGTATAGACTGTAAGAATGCATGGCCCATATTAGGTGTATGTACCTCATACATTTTTTGGAGATCGTTGAATCTTTTGCAGTTCGTAAACATTATAAACAAATTTAACTTTGAGTAGATTTTTGACCGTGTCGGCGCAGCGTCGATAACGCTCTAGATATTGCCTCGCCGACATCTCTTAGCTAATTAAAGAGTTGCAAAGTAAGTTTTTAAGTATGAAAGGAAAAATTGCCATAAAAATAATAATTATGGCTGGGAAAAAACCAAAAGTAATTGTTGAACGTAGCCCACGTAAAAATTCATTCTTGACAGTGTTTGGAGGGGGGTTTCCATCGACGAGAAGCTCGCAGAGAAGAGTGCAGAAGATTGCGTGGCACGAAATATCCATCCTCCTTGGCCGAATCCAGTGGCCATTACGATCCCACGATAGCCCAGGTGATAACAAAATATATGGTAATTCCGTGGACATCAGCCTGAATAACAAAGTAGATAAGACGTCTGAATCGAGAAACCTAAATAGGTTGCCATGGACGACATTAACATCAGATCTGAGAAATATTCTGACTCTTGTCGACTCAGTTATTGCAGTTGATTGCAGATATTTGTCACGTCTTTAGTCGTAGTCTTTGGCAGAATGTTATTGAGGACGCTTGTAGAAACGACCAGGTTTATAATCGATTCGGCGAAAGATAAACGAAACCCACATTCTATTATAATTCTACCAAAATGGGGAGAGATTTAACGGCAACGTTGTAACGAGAGCGTAAAGCTCGCATGCCTACATCATTATTTGCACTTCTGTTGCAATAACAACCATAAGTGAAGTGTAATTGACAACGCTTAAAACCTAAAAGTACGCTGTTAAGCATTCAACTCCCCTTGGTTCCTCGAAGAAGTTGTCCCTAAGAATATATGGGGATCACCTTTTTTCCCTTTCGCTTCAGAAAGCTGTCATCCTTCGTGAGAAAGTGACCAAACCGTCGGAAGAGCCTTTATCTTTACGATTTTTGTTAAAAGTGCCAAGTACTGGTTTGCGACAGTAAATTATGTGATCACTTTTACAGCAGAGCTTCAAGATCCTGCTTGTCTGTTTTGAGTTCGCCCTCCAATATTTCACTGATACAATATTTTTACGAACGTTTGTTAGTTTCCCAGTTTATAGAATCATCAAAATGTTAAACTTCGAATCTTCGAATCTTGATGAGCGACGCTTTTCACTCAAGTATTCTGTGCCTCGTGGATGATGGTTGAATCAAGATTTTATTATGAAGTCATTTTTTGGAAAATAAATGAGTATAATACATGCAGATCATAGTTTACTATGGCTTGTTTAGGACAACTTTCTTGTTTTTAAACACAGTAACATTCAACACCGTGTTATTAGGAACTGTCATGCCGCAGGACATCGAGGGTTTAACCTGTAAAATATTTGTTCAGTTCCTTTATTAGCGACTGCTCCAGTTTAAAACTTTTTGTTCAACTATTCATCATAAATAGGGTTGTCAACTTTGGTCGCTCAAAATACCGTATGAGGAGGAGGGTAGGGGCATGTTCACGATCATAAAAAGTGCCTTAAAAGTATTTCAAGATAATAAAATTCGCATTTTGATTAACTTTACTATCACATAAAAAAGCTATATTTGGAAAAATTTAATATATTGTAGAATTATAGAAACTTAGAAGGTAGTTTATGAGGAATGAAAACAAGTAATTAGCATTTTATTTAGTTCGGAAATGGAGGATTTTATTTTAACTAGTATTTGTAAATTAGATGAACTCAGATGGGTCCTTGCAATCAATATCTGGCCATCGCACCAAAAAAAAATTCCCTCCTATGCTAGACCGTATATTATTGAAGTATGTTGTGGGTGGTGACATATTTCCTACTTCCTCAAGAATTTTTTCAAAACAGATGGTATTATGTGTGCTGTACATTGCTATTTAGTTATTTTGTCGGGCAACAAGGACGAGTTATCACTTGAACGGTTTTAGAATCGCTGAAACGATCATAAATGCTACTAGTAAAAATACATGAAAATCATCATTGTATAACTGAATCACAAGTACGGGTTAGTTGCTAGGTTCGTTAGTTGCATTAGATGTAAAATAGTTTTACACCCGTGGGAGTTTATTTATCTTCATATCTGGATGAAAAGCCTTTTCTTGCGGATATGGTAAAAGAATTTTTCGTAAACCAAACTTATATTGTATCTTTCATTGTTCTTGTGACAGTAATGCAATATTGTGGTATTTGGGTTATCTGCTTGTATCATCTCTCACATTGCAAGTGTTTATAATGTGCTTTCCTTGAATTTTTTATAACTAAAACAAATACCCGACAAAGAGAACACACTCAATACGCTTGGTAAATTGATGCCTAGTTGGATTGCTATTGCAGAGCTAAGCTATTGAAGAACGTAGGATGTTTAAGATAAAGAAAGTAAACTTGAACGCTATTGAAAACTTTGTTTTTATTGTTTGTACGTTCACTAGTGAATAGTTCCTGCACAGAGGTTTGTTGTTTTTTAAGTTTAGTATTAAAGGAAATTTTATTGAGGATGAGTATGCGCCAGTTTTTTTCTGATGAAGGTGCTTTCTCGCTCAGGTTTATTATAGTGATATTGAGGCCTCCTTCTCTTATTCCACCTTATTATATTCAAACGAAGTAGTACAGAGAATGGTGTGGAGACATGGGTTGCGAAGCAGATGAAGAAAGATTACTGAATAGATGTGAAAAGGGAATGCTAAGATTGATCTGTGGAAATAGACTTAATGAAAGAAAAAGTAGAAAAGATTTTTTGTGTTTGGTTGGATTAAAGTCTGGAATTGATAATGTTGTGTGAGAGAGGGAGTTGTTTGAGATAGTATGGGCATGTATTGAAAAAAGAAGACGGTGCAGGTGTAAAGAGAACAACTATGTTTAAAGTTAAAGGCAGAAGAGGACGAGGGAAACCTCGCGTGAGATGGAGAGACAAGATGGAAAAAGATGCTGCAAAGATTGGCCTAAAAAAAGAGTATGCAAAAGAAAGAACAAAATGGAAACCAAAGATTGGTCGAAAGTCGGTAACCCAAGGACAGATGGGAAAAGGCGGACTATAAAAAATGGATGGATGTATGGAATACTGTGTTTCCAAACGTCAGGCCTGCAGGGTGGAAGTGGCTCGCCGCTTTAATTCATGTGGCCCTCACACTATGTACATTGTCAAAAAGTAAAAACTCGTTTGATATGGTATTAAAATGTTAAAACGGCTGCGCATCAGTAATGGAAGTTATCTAGTCCTTTGCATTGGGACACACTTGGTTTAAAATCTAGGTTTAGTGTTTGTCGACCGAAGAAATTGAGTATAATATTATCGTAAAATTGATTTAATGTTTTGGATGGCAGTCAGAATAATATAATGACCTGAAATAATTAGGTTATCCTAGACCAAATATGGCAGAGAAAAATGTATTCCCCTAACAACAGTAGAGCGCAACTACGGGCCATGACGTACTGAGTTTAAAATATCCTCCTGATAACGAGAAGGAAACGAGTTGTACCATAATTGAAATAGCATTTGGTAATGCTACAATACGACTATCTTACGACGATTTCCTAAGAGAGAGTTATTTTTGCTGTGAGAACGTGGTAGCTGACTTAAAATAGTCCTGGTGTTATCTCACACCGAGAATTTACCAAGGAATCCACTTAGATAGTTGGCGCACAATTTTAAAGGCATTTCAAATTTTACTAAGGACTTGAGATCATCATGCACTTACCCTCTTACCTAATCCTTACTTTGATTCTTGGCATCACCCGTGAGCAATGGAGTTAGGAACAGTGATTGTCACTGTTGTCAAAATGAATCAAAAGTTCTTCCGCGGAAAAATGAATTCGTTTTGAACCGTCCTCTACCCACGCCGACGCAACCGTGTCACTGCTTCAGCAATTGAACTTCAAACATAACCAAACTCACACGCTAGGCAGGGTGGAGTAAATCCCCCGGGGGCACAATCTGAGGAACTTTGTGGGTAAATCGGTTTATGCACAGCGATGTATTGCTCCAATTAGTATTAAATTTCATTCATTGTATCTGGGGTACATCATTTAGAGCTGATTTGCCATTGTGGGGCCAAAATATTTGTAGAGGCCACTGCCTCTGTGCTCGCTCTTTGGCTACGGCCATGCTTCTATATCAGGTGTAATGGCATTGATATGTCGGGAAGCATTATCGGGAAAGACAAGCATCTGAGAAAATAAATTACTTTAATTGTTGACACATCCAAAGTTCTTGTCTGAATCTTGCTCCACAGAGCTACCCTAGCAAAACATCCATACCTCTGTAAAACATATGACATGCTGATGTGAAGAGTAGGGAATAACATAACAAGCCGTTCTGATCACTAACTACCTGTTGTAACGCATTAGCGTTTTGCCTAGTCTACACAGCAGGACCCATTCCTTTATCAGGTTCATTTGATCGATTACATGGATTCATTTGGTTGAGGACTCGACAGAATTTTTTACCGTTGTCACAGTGACGATTGGTCACATTTTAAGATTTGTTAATATGTTGTGACTTGGTCTTATATTTCAACTGAAATCAAAGTTATCATCAGAACTGATCTGTTACACACAAAAGTTGAGCTTGTACTGTTCTCCTGACTTTGTCAGAATCGTAAGCCGTGGAAATGTAAGTTTGTAATTCTGCTCAAATCAAAGTTGTCACCAGAAATGATCTGCCTTGATATCCCTATGAACAAGTGATAAAACAAAGTTACCTTTGCTTTTGCGTTGTCCTGTAAGAAATTCAAGTGTCGCGGGAAATGCTGTTTACAGTAAAAATAGGACCCAAAATGGCGCCCAGTCATCGTTTGTGACGTCACACACGGTTGAGTGTCATGACCTGTGTTTTATAGACCTTGGGTTTACTCGGTTATTATCAATGCAAGGAGAAGTTATTAGCCGTTGGAACGTCAAGAACGGAGAGCGGATAAACATGCTTCTGCCTAAATTTCAGATGCAGGAACGCTCTACAACTGTAACTGTATGATCTGTCCTAAACGAAAACCTTTGGCATGCAGTTAGAAGACTAGAAGTCTATTTCGTATGAACCTTGCATAGGAAATTAGCGTGACGGAAATTAAAGAGACCTTTTCCTCTGTAATACGCCTGTCAGCCGTGTTCTTAACAGTGCCCTTAAACAGATAGCTGGGTTTAAATTGAATAAGCACGTTGGTTTAACAGTGGACAGCATGATCCCAATGTGATAGCTCTTTGGAAGATTATGCTTTACCATGTGTCCAATACCCGAGACATTCACTAGTATTTTTTATACTAAGGTGATCTTCCGCAGGTAATACTTAAAGGAAAGGAATACCAAATGTAATTTTATACTTCATCGTGGGCTCTCGTTCGTGTTAGGTATTTTGAAAGAGGTAACAATCAAAGTAGGCTTGTTCAACTCTATGTTGCTAGATAGAAAACCGTGTAAAAATTCAGATCCGAGAACAGATGCAAGAATGGAGTTGCTACGGTAACATTTCCTTCTAATTCAAATGGGTTGCTTAGTGACGCGGCGACGCAGTGACCCCAACTGCTACAAACTCGAGTGTGAAATCAAAGTAGGAGGAGGTGCTCTTTGCAAATGCAATGCAAATGCAATGAAATATCCAAAACGTTTCTGCTCCGAATTTTTTGATATTTTGTTCATTTTGTTTCAAGGAATCGAACTGCCACGTTAGTTTTGGTCTCACGCACAGGTTTCTGTTGTTGTACGTGATTCTTTAACGACCTTTTTCCTGAACGAGGCAATTTTTTACGTCGTGAGGAACAAACCTGACGTCTTAAGGAACAGGGAAGTTCAGTTGTTGATGCTGAAAAATCCAATACGAGACAAACATGTCGGCGGCCAGTAGTGGAGTTTTGAGCTCTTTTACACGGTTTTACGTGAACTACACTCTACGTACGGCAAAAAGATTAGACAGAGGCTTTTCGGGTCAGTACAATAAGCAAAATACAAAAAAATTCTGATCACTGGGGTACACTTTAAGGACTTGAATTACCCAAAGTTTTGGCAGAAAGGATGAGGCTAGTGTGTTAAAGGGGAGAGTGCTATCTGGCATTAAAAGTCATCTAATAAAGAGGCTATCGACTACGGTGTAACTTGGGCTCTTATTAGAGCTACCTGACATTTCATCAAGTGGCATTGCGAAGAATAAGACCAACATAGTCCTGACGCAATAGCCTCTTCTCTAGGATACTAAATGACCGCACATTTATACCTTGCGATGAAAAAGACATTTTGTTAATAAACAGTTAGATGTTATTAATTGCCTTATCTGTACCAACAGCACATGAGGACAGAGCACAGTTCATAGATTTAGTAGATCCAGAAGCATTTTGTAAAAGGAAGGCAGTTCTAAACGACGTTCATGATTTCCGCGAATGCCCTGTTGATTTCTCGCGAATGACCGTGAACAACACATCTTAGTCCCTATTAGAGCTTTCTTTTTTGGAAAGGTAACTGCTTACAAATAATTTTCTTGGAGTAAGAACAATATCTTAGGAGACCATATATAAGGGACACCTAGCTTGAAAAATGCCCCAGTTTATGAAAGACGCTTATGTGTAAGGAGCTCATGTTTTACAAAGGTGTTACTATATTAAAGATGACCCATTTGTACTATATTCCTCTTTACAAAAAGTTTCATTTTATAAAGACTTTTCTTCTAAAAACAGTTCCTACCTTTATAAAGAGTTCCCTACGTGAATATCTCTAATGAAAGACAGCTTTTGCAGCAAGTTCGGTTTGAGGCAGCGACCGTTTATAGTGAAATCTCCCTTATCTCCCTCGAGGGTTGAATTCAAATGTCTGCTAGCAGTTATGATGATGTACCATTCTGTCTGTACATATGCTAATCTTCCACATTTTACTGCATTTATCAACCATTTCATTGTTGGTCTATCAACGAAAATTTTGGCTGGAGACTCCAATTTTCGTCACCTTCCTCTTCTTTACAGCTGTTGCTTAGTGTTTGCTTGTTAACTATCAGTGTAGGATGACTAAACGTAAGTCATTGTCTACTTAAGTAGGCCAATGCAACAAGTGAGCTCTTCTTGTGGTTAAACATGTCCCTTCCTCTCTCCTTTTCCTTTTTTTGATTATCCCTAAGTTTTATCTAGCTCTCGTAGCAACGCCGCTCGTGATTAGTTTTTTGCTTAGCAGTTGCTTTTGTTATTTGAAAAATATGAGCCTCATGTTGCTTCAAAAATATTGCCTACAAAATAGAGCGTTTGTGAGCACGGGTTTACCCTCCTCCAAAGTTCTATGTTTCATAGATATCGTTTTAAGGTAAACCATTTGAGTGTGGATCCCGGTTTGCCGAAGAGCCCTTTGTTACAAAGAGACCCGCGCTTACGAAAAATTCTCTGTAATCTGTTGTATGAAAGTGTCGTGGACGACCTAGAGATGTAGAAGACGATGGATAAAGGGCTGCAATATTTATGCTACGACTCGTAGCAAGCATTCAGGGTTTCTGTAAAGCTGTTCCGTAAGCTCTGATAGGATAGGAAGGTTGTGTTTGGGTCAGGGGCAGATCATATATGTTTTAATGGTGTACTAATCAATTTCTGTAACGGCTGAGATTCCTAGTCTTGTATTTGTGTATTGGGGACATCAGTTTAAAGTGCCAACAGCAAGTTATTTGATTTCTTCTAAAAATATGATGGGATTACTATCTTAAAACTATAGGGAAAGAAATTATGATATATAATATATTACAATGCGTACAGATTGAAAACATTATATTGTTATTTACTCTCTTGACTAATGTTGTAATTGTATTCTGACAGTTAATTTTAGTGCGCACATTTAGTTTCAATAAAACGATGCATAATGGTATTTAACAAAAGTCATATGACACTTCGTGTGCCCAAAACATTTATTGCTGAACGGTTCTAGGGTGTGAATTTCTAGCGGCTTCTAGAACTGAAGTCGCTGTCCTTGGATACGTTTTTGGTTTGATAGTAGTGCCACCAAACGTGTTAGTGCAACTGAATGTCAATTGATAGGTTTATTTGTTCTAAAGAGGGTTCTTTTGGTTAAGTATCACATGACTATGACATTTGAAGTCGTTGTTGTGTTGTAAACATCTTAGCGAACCTACTAGACTGGCACTTCCATTCCAGCAGATCGAATCAGACATGGAATCTGTCAAGCTCTTGTTAATAGAAACAGGAGGTTAAGTATCTGAAAATGTAATTGCGACTGGTTTTTTCTGGTAGTAGAGTGAAGAAGTTACCAATTTTCTTGCTTAAATATTCAGATGTCACCATGGTATTTAAAATAGATCTTGTCAAAGCCGAACTGCAATTAGTATCTGAAGTTTTCAGTTGCTTGGTAGTTATGTAGAAATGTGAACATTTAAGGTTTCTTGGAAATTTTGTTACGAGTTAGAGAATGCATTTGGTTATCTTAGTAGCATGGTTGGATACAGTTACTATCAAAGGAGTTCATTGTTTAAGTGAAAAGATGAGAGTATTAAACTTTTGGTGAACGCTTTTGTGTCACTTTATATATGTATGGCTAAACAGAAACGTTCGTTGGCGGGGAGGAGGCTTTGAAAGTATAAAGTTATTTTTATTTGATAGACGTCACCCGGTGTTAAGCGTCAGAATAAGAGTCATATGTTCCACATTAGAGTCGAAGCTTATAGTGTGCAAATGAAGACTGAACCATGCAATAGAGAAACGGACTAAATTTAAGTACCAGATATTGTAAAGTTGTAATAGGGTCTCCTTTTAATTGAGATTGATGTTCTTCTTGTTTCTTGTAGGTGAATGCTAGAACAGAACTTGCAATTCGATACAACGACATTTCACCTTTAGAAAACCACCATGCTTCTGTTGCATTTGATATATTGTCACGGGTAAGACTGAACTTCCGATTGGTGCATTAATGTTACTCTCGGTAAAGAGGTTGAGTTCATCTTGCTCCTCCTCTCCTCCTCGGAGGACAAAGGTGACACCGTTTTTCTTTTCGGTGACTCGAGTGTGTGTGTGGAGTCTGACCCCCTAGGGCACTCTTTAGGTTTCGCAGCCCTCATATACAGTGGCAGCTTTTTGACAACTGATATAACAGAAGGTCCGAGACATCGTTTGCGTTGCTGATATTTGTCTCGCTGGTAATTTAGTAGCTATCCTCATCTCCATATATTCCGCTAAGGATGACTAATCCATTCTACCCCAGAGTTCTGAAGGCGCGTGGTTATGAATTCCTTGCGTTAATGAATAATCAAGATGACATAGCATCTGTGAATTAAATAGATTTTCAAAATGAGTAGTGAAGCTACGTAGATTTTAAGATTGCAGATGTGGTATTTAAAAATCTTTGAAGATAGATTCTGCTAACTCCACTTGGTCTTCCGTTTCTTTGGTCATATTCTATGAACTGCTAGTAGCAAAGTCTGTTAATGGAAATAGTCTTAAAGCTAAGAGGGAATTAAATAGCGTCTAGTAGATTGCGCACAGTCGTTTTCAGGCAGATATGATAGTTTCACACTGATTTATTACACACGCCTGCGGCGAAAATCACCATTTAAGACATTAAGGCCTACTTAGAAGTAGTAATTACCGCTAAGGTCTATCCACTCCATATGTGAGTTTCTCCCATCTGGCATATATGTTTTAATACGAGTTTTCACTTTTCTACTTAGCCCAACTGTAACATATTTTCTCACCTGCGACCTGAAATCTACAGAAAAGTTAGAGAAGGGATGATCAAGTAAGTTGAATTGAGAAATCGTGCTTTGCAAAACTTGTATTGTAATTGTATATTGTAAGGCACATGTGAGAACTATACAGACACAAAATTAAATCTTGAACTGTTCCCAGTTTTAAATTGTTTTTCCTCATTAAAAGCAGAAAGAGATGGTGAAATGCGCCTGACCTGTCACTAAAGGCATAGCCATTTATTTTAAACAACTTAGAATGAATTTTGAAGTCGCTGTGTGTGTCAAAGAAGCAATCAAATACTCTTCACAGACACTGGTTGTCTTAACTGGAAACATCTGGCAATTTTATATAGATTGCACACCTTTTTTAGTTTTGAAGAAGAAAGTACGTAGGGAAAGTGTGACGTCACGATTGTGAAAATGTTTAACAGAGTTTTGACCAGAGATTTTTGAGCTTCGAACGGCTCTAGTTTTTTTGTTATTTTGGGACACTGCCTTTAGATATCTGGAGTCAAATCGCACTATTTCCAAAACTTTTAATTTGTGACGTCATCAGCCCCTCCCACCGCATATTAAAAGGCAACCCGCTGCCTCAAGTGTCCGCCAGTTTCCAGACACAGTTGCTCTTTGCCTTAAGTTGGATGACAACACAAAGCAAGGGAGGAATGACAAATATGTTATAGTAGACAACGTAGTGTTGTTCGCTCTCCGATGGGTAGTTTTTTACGTTCAAATTTGAAAAGCCATCAAAAGAGAACGACGGAAGAACAAATCTTTGAACAAATCTTTTGTCCTTTTCTTAAGACAGTAGGGCAACAATTGTAAGGAAAGGGAGTCCTTCTAAAGAACAGTCAATAATGAAAAGCGAAAAGGGGACTTCTAAGTTGAAGTCAGACACAACAGGTGTAATGGAAGCGTGAAGATCATCTTATTTGTAAGAAAACGAGGAGATGCGAAATTTTAGTCTTTTAAACCAGGTACTTAACAGTTAAAAAATTCCAGTTGATATGTCACTCTTTTCAGTTGCGCATTTGATCTTAAATATGAAGATGCGAGTTTTAAGTCATTTAACTATTACTTGAGTATTATACAGGTGAACCGTAGTAGAGGGTAAAGCTTGTTGTAAATTAAATAATCGCTTGTTGCTATAAGTTTTAGCGACATCTTGGTCACTTTGGAGACTGGGAAAAACATGTAAATATGAAAAATTGAAGCCTTTATACAGTTAGCGGAAATGGTTAAGCAATTTTCTGTGTAAACTTTTCAGTCGCTGTCATCCCACCCTACTACATATTTTTATAACGTCATTTTTGGTCGATGTCTGTTCTGTTTGGTCTAAAGAGTGCCAATGAGCGCACAGACGCTAGAAATCATGTATATCATTTTGGGGAATTTGTGTCCTTGTTGATACATTATAGTGACCAACATCTATCAAAGATGGCCAGCCAGTATTTTGTGATTTATTTCGTAAAAATCATGCCTCATTTTGATGCATGCAGGATTGACACATTTGGCGAAAGATCCTGAGACTTAGTGGCGTAGACTGGCCCCCATCAACTCCAGGTGGTTCAAATTTTCTTGTACGAGCATTTACCTTAAACTACCAATGGCTGAGTAGTTGATGATTGAATACGGGGAAGGAGGAAGGCGTGCTGATCATGGTGGTGGTGGTGGTTTTGGGTGTGGTCGTGATGGCTACTTGAATTGGGATATATTCAAAGGTGTGATACAATTAATTGTTAATTTTCACTCATTACAACAGCTGCGGCCTATTGTACATATTAACAACATGTTTTGGAATATCTGTTAAATCTCAAAATGTGTTAATGCCGAATAGAAATAAGGAACAGGAAACCACTTATCAATAAGAACAGTAATTTATAAACATGCACTCAGTCTCAGGATCTTTCGCCGAATGTGTCAATGTGTGTGTTCATCATCTGATTTATTGCATTCTGACTGCAACGTATAGTATTGCTTACCTATAGTGCCATTGCTTCAGAATTACGAGTTTTTAGTGCAACTGAGTTTGTTGTCGTAGCCACGTGTTACACATACGAGTTAAAACGTTTTGAAAGAGTGGAAAACTATGTGTTGCTGTCAATAGGTCCTGAGTTTTCCTTTATACATTTGTTAACTTATCCGATCTTTTGTGTGTTAGGTGTATTTTAGCAACTGACATGGCAAGACATAGTGAAATTCTCAGTCATTTCAAAAAGATCTTAGCGGAGGGATTCGATTATGGAAAAGCAGCTCATCGGCAATCGGTAATACTGTCAGAGTAATCTCTTATTGTTATTTTCATACATTTTCGTATATGCGTTGTCGTGTTGTCGTGTCGTGTCGTGTCGTTTTGAGTGGTAGCGTTTGCTGTTACCTACCTTTCTTCAATGCCTTTTACGTTGCAGAAAATTGTTTTTACTTTAAGTTTAAAAGTATTTTTTGCAAGACTGAAGGCGGCCGCCATTTTGGCGCAGTTATCAAATTTTGTAATATTCTGGTATGCTTGTCACGTTAAGTACCTCTACAGCGAGGGGAGGTACTGCTTGCCTTCTCAGGCGTAAAGCCAGTGATAAGGCAATATTCGATTCTACCTGCTCAGCAGTCTAAGCATGAATTTTATAGATCTGTGTTTATTAGTGTGTTTTTAATGTTTTTATTTCACATTTTTGTAGTATTTATTTTGCCAGTAAGGCAAATTGCATAGTGAATACGTTTAAGAAATTAGCAGTAATTTATGTGATAAGGACAAGTATATTAGACACTGGTGTCGAAACGAGAGACATCTGGGCCTAAGGCCCCTCTGGTTTTCACAAAGATATCCTCACAGCGGAAGACACACATTATAGTGTCAACGCATTGTGAGTCGTTATAAGCTTCCTTTATTGTGTAGATGAGCTTAACGTATCCCATTTGCATAAACATCCGGAAAATAAGCCTAAGGTCGGGAGAGCCTGCATTTTTTGTTTCAGCTGCCAACTTTTCTTTCATTGTTCTTATTGATATAAACCTTACTCATACAAGTAGTATACAGAATTCTGTTTTCGAAATAAAGCTTTTATGCCCCAATCCTGAGATTTGGTACTTAGCGGTGTTGTTACTATGCGCTAAGACCTGTCAATTTGACCCAATTTTAATCAATGTTATTCACACCTGTTTATTTTTGAGAAATTTCAGTTTCATTACTCTACAGCTACATTAGCCGTAAAATGCAAAACAATGCACGTTTTGATGAGGAGCGCTTTCTGGGGTATTGTTTTTGGTTGGGACTGGCCAGTGCAAATCTGTTATTAGTCAGGTTCTTCACTTTGTTATTTCCTATGGTTAACCATGGCTGTCTTGTAGGCTACATTTTCTTTCTTGCCGTCAAGCATTTGCAGATAAATAGCGATCTTTGTTTCAATCAAACGGATTTCGATGGATCAAGTTCTTTTTGTAAGGTTTCGGTAGTTTGACAACTGTTACTTAAGATTTAGGAATAGGAAAGAAATGTATTACTACGATCGCATCAGTTCTGCAAAGCAGGCCCCTTAACGCATCTTTCAGCTTTTTACAGCAGTTTAAAAATACATCTGCGACAAAACTTCAGTTGTAGCTGATGCATACATTGCTGGATAGGGAAGCAAGGTTTAGTTGACGGAGACTACGAGTTTTTTGTTTTGGTCAGCAATCCTGGCTAACGTTAGGCTGATTCTTACAATTGAAGATTGCAAGATTGCATTCTATTTGACTAAAGGCCGTCCTTAAATATCGGCAGTAAGGATCTATCAAATTGGTGTCGTTCTGGAAATATGTCTAGTCAATCAGTTTTGGTTGATTTATGAAATTTCTTGTAGTCAGTAATGTTTTTAAGTAATGCTACTCACGAAATGAGTACTTGAGCTACCTGGAGACGAATCCAGGTACTTTTAGCTATTGAGAGACTTGGCTTTGTACTCTTTTACATGCATTGGTTTCAGTACCGTGGGGGAAATAGGCATGTTCTTGCGAGCAGAAGTATACAAGCTGGAGGAGTTGCCCATTGCCATAGACCTTTATGCAGTGCGTGTATTATGTGCCTTCAGTATGGCACCCTACGTTTATTACCATTTCTATACCTTCTAGCTTATGAACTGTTTTATCAAAGCCGCGGACATATCAAATGAAGCTCGACCTATGGAAGTAGCGGAACCTTGGCTAGAATGTTTACTTCAAGAATTCTTTAACCAGGTATGTGTTTTCTGTAGAAAGTGCATTTGCAAAAAGAACAGTTTTTTTCTAAAACTGAATAACAGAACAACAACACGGTTGAGATGCAATAGCTGTTATTGCTATTTGTGTTTCTATAGAAAGTTTGAAAACAGTGAAAACATACAGCCAGAGAGATTCAATAAAAAGAATAAAAATAAGGTTTCTTTATAGACAAATGTAAAAATCGTGTAAAGGTAGTCAGTGACAATGCTAGTTCCTTGAACAAGGCTCTAGCTGAGAGAAAAGGGAAGACTTCCCTGCAACTGATAATACAACGGGTAGGGAAAGGAAGATCTTGAGTATGTTGTGGACAATCAGTGGGGCAAGCAGGTTAGCAGAGAACAGAGAACTATTGCTGTTGTACTCTTTGTTCACTTGTCGAAAAATCTGGCAAATTTATAGAGCATTCTGCCGTACGTTAAAGTAGACCTTGTATTGTTCAATTTAGGTACATGACTGTCCTCTAAGGTCCATTGTTGCAAAGAGGATGACATTTGCGTTGCGTAGGACGTGATGTGATCTAATTCAGTGGAAGAATGGGGGTTGTTGTAAATTATGTTGCCGTTGGATATACTTTGGATACCGCCTCCGTATCGTAGGAAAGGCTAGGGTCACATAGTTCTATAGACACTAATTGGTCCAAAAGAAGCCCACCGAAGAACGTGCGTTCGAATATACAGTTGAAAAAGTACTGAAGTTATGAGATACCTTTTTAATGTTTTATCTACTTCAGCAACGTTTCTCTCGTTTATGTAGAGCGACGTGGAAAAGATGGAAGGACTCCCAGTAGCTCCATTTATGGATCGCGATAAGGTTACGAAGCCGTCGGCACAAATTGGCTTCATAAAATTTGTTCTCCTACCACTCATGGATGCTTTGGGACAACTTTTTCCAGTGTTTGAGGTGAGTAGTTTCAGCATGATGCCAGGTCTTTCCTCAACTACATGGCACTGGTTAGCTTTCGATATTGGACATACTTAACCAGTCCCACTGATCAGCAGACAGGATTTTGGTAACAGCTATGTATCGAATAGCACGCAGGAAGCAGTATGGATTTGTTTCTGTTCTTTCTATCCCTAACCATGTACCTGAGAGGCATATCTGCTATGCGGAGGGAAAGTGATGACGTCACAAACCAAACGTTTTAGAAATAGTACAATCTAACTCCAGATATCGGAAGGCAAGCTTGGAATAGGCTGTTTCCCAAAGTAGCAGACCTGTAGTGTAAATAGTGTTTAAACTAGAGGCGTTTGAATCTCAAAAATCT
>JAAAKL020002532.1:0-25782 GCA_010016065.2 Carybdea cf. marsupialis auct. non (Linnaeus, 1758) | reverse complement strand
GGCAAGGGAAGCGCACAATGACCGCCTCGAGAATTACCCGCCTATCCCCAAAAAACGGTGCCTGGCCCAGAATGTCTTCTTGGACGGAAATGGCTCTGGTCGGCGAGGCGACCTCCGGCGAGCCGCCAAAGGAGCGATTTCACCGTGCCTTCGATCGCATGCTCGACGGACCGGCCGAGGTCCGTGCCGGGATTTGGGAAGCGACGCCTTATGGGGAAAAGGTCACGGATTACCCCTACAACGAAATCGTTTTTGTCGTTGCGGGGCGACTGTCCATCATTGATGACGGGGGCCATGAAGAATGTTTCGAGGCGGGCGATTGCTTCTTCCTGGAAAAGGGCTTTGCCGGAACATGGCATCAGCACGACACCGTTAAAATCTTTCATATGACCGTGGATCCGAAGGGCACATAGGTCAGCTTTGTCGGGAGGATCGACCTTGCGATTTGAAAACAAAACAGCGCTGGTAACCGGTGGCAATTTCGGCATTGGCCGCGGCATTGCGCGGCGTCTGGCGCGGGAAGGCGCCATGGTGGCCATTGCCGCCCGCAACGAGCAACGGGCCCAAGCGGTGGTCTCGGAAATTCGCGAGACAGGGGGACAGGCCGCCTTTTTCAAAACCGATGTTTCCAGCGAAAGCGACATCACTGCCACCATTGACGCGGTCGTGGGTCATTTCAACCGTTTGGACATCATGGTCAACAACGCCGGGGTCGGCAGCCAACACTGCGGGATCGAAGCCGACGATCCGCCCGCCAAACGTTGGGAGATCTTTCGCAGGGTCAATCTCGATTCGACCTACTTGGCCAGCGCCCATGCCCTGCCCCATTTGGCAAAACAAAAGGGAAGCACCATCGTCAATACTTCTTCGACCGGGACCTTTCACGGCAATTGGGGGCTTTACGGCGCCGCCAAAACCCCCGTTGAGGGCCTGACCCGCTCCTTTGCTGCCGAGGCTGCCCCTTACGGCATTCGCGTCAATGCGATCAGCCCCGGCTGGATCGAAACCAGCCCCGAAGAAACCGCCGCCGCGGCCGGCAACGATCAGGGGTCCTGGGATCTGCCGCCTTCACTTCTCAACCGAATGGGCACACCTGAGGAAATTGCCAACACCGTTGCTTTCCTGGCCTCCGAGGAGGCCTCCTTTATTACCGGCCAAACCCTCATCGTCGATGGCGGTCTGATGATCATGGATTATCCCTCCATGCCCTCGCTGACCCAGGTCGGCCACCGCTTGTTTTCCCATTCGAGGGATTTGACCGAGACGTAAACGGAGCCAAAAAGGGAGGGGTCAAGGGCTTTGCGCCCCCGCTTCGAAGGGCACTATGTCTTCAAGTTTCCGTCGCTGGAGAGCGCCAGGGCGATGGGCCGGGTTTGGCGGAATTGCGCCAGGACGATCATCAAGATCACCGTGATGGGCACGCACAAGAACATGCCCGCCACGCCCCAGATGGAGCCCCAAAGGGCCAGGGAGAAGATCACCACCAAAGGCGAAATGTTCAGGGAACTGCCCATCATGCGGGGCTCTAAAACATTTCCGACCAGGAACTGGGTGACGCCCAAGCCCACGGCCACGATCACAAAGGGGATCAAGGACGGAAATTGGACCAAGGCCAATAGGGTGGGAAAAAGCACTCCCACGATCGAGCCGATGGTGGGGATGTAGTTCAGCAAAAAAATCAGGAAGGCCCAAAACTCGGCAAAATCCACGCCCACCACCTTTAAGATGACGTAGCTGACCCCGCCGGTGAGCAGGCTAACCACGGTCTTGATGGAGACATAGGTCTGGATATCGTTTTGCATGCGCCCCAACAGCTCGCGGGCGTTCTTTTCTTTTTCCGGATCGGGAAAAATCGCCTTGAGTTTTTTGTCAAAGCTCTGCTGCTCGATCAGCAAAAACATCACATAAATCAATATGATGCCGGCGTTTCCTGCCACGCCGGCCGCGGCGGTGCCGAACTTCAGCATCATGTTTTTGGCATCAAACTCTTCAACGATTTGCGCGAAAGTCGGGGTTTGGCTGAGCCCCAGGGCATGGGAGGCTTGCTCAATCAACTTTTCAAAGTTGGCCTGATACTGAGGCGCGGCCTCGGTGACGGATGCCAAGCTGTTGCCGATCATGTCGGCCAAAAACCCCAGGGCGATCAACACCGTCAGCAGGGATCCGGTCAGACCGAGCCAGCGCGGCACGGACCAGCCGCCGATGGACAGGCGCTGATAGGTTCGGGTCAGAGCATTGATGATGTACCAAACGATCCCGGCAATCACCAAGGGGATCAGCAAGTCGCGCCCGGAAACCATCAGATAGACGGTCAAAAAAGCAAGACCCAGGGAAAACACAAAGGTGATGAGCTGGACCGGCATGAGACGCCCCCCTAATCGTGCCTTGCTGTCACGCCGACCCTTCGGCCGGTCACGCCCCCTCGCCCGTCACGACTCGGGCATGGCGTCGAATGCCACCAGGATATGTTCGCCCTCGCCCTGGAACGGCCGGAGCAAGCGCCACATAAAGGCGGGAAAGGTCACCAACAACCCGGGCTCCGGTTGAATGGCCCGGACCCGCGGTTGGGCATCACTGTAGAGTTCGGGCCGCCCCCGCCCCAGCTCCAGCCAGCCGGCTTGGTCCCCGGCCGCTGAAGCAACGGCCGCCGGGACCTGGGCAAAATACAAGCCGCTCAACCAGCCGTCGAAGGCAATGGCGGGCGCCTGAGCGCCACCGGTCCACAGCTTAACGGCTTGGTCTTGCAAGCGGTAGCCGGCCGGTCGATGGGCGACCGACGGATGGTCGCCACCCGCTGCTGAGGCCTTGTGGCGGGCGCCGACGCTCTGGTGGATGACATCCTTGAGGGCCTGAGCCGAGGCACGGTCGGCCGTCAGTACATCGGCCGCCTTCAAGCCATTGCGCAGAGACTGGTCGTCGCGCAGCGCCGGGTGGCTGCCCAGGTAGCTGGCCAGGTCCTGGTTGAAGGCGTCCAGGCTCTCGAAATCGGCTGGACAATCGATCACCTGCGCTTGAACCAGACCATCGAAATCCATCAAAGCCGCTTCGCCCTCCGTGTCACCCATTTCCAAGAGGGCAACGGCCTTGAAGGCCAGCCCCTGAGCATCGGCGGGCTGGGCCTGCAACAAGGGGTCGATCACATCCAAAGCGGCATGGGGCTCGCCCAGTTGCAAGAGGATATTGGTGAGGTAGTAGCGTGCGCCCCGATGATCGGGCGCAACCGCCAACACGCCCTGAAAGGATTGGCGCGCCTCCTCCAGCTGGGACATGATGATCTGTAGTTTGCCCAGGTTGAATTGAGCCGTGGCCAATTTGGGGTCGAGCCGGATGGCCTGCGCGAAGGCTTCGGCGGCCTCGGCTTGCCGGTTGGTGGCATTCAACAAGAGGCCCAGATTGTCATGAGCTTTGGCGTTTTCCGGGGCCACCGAGACGGCCCGGCGGATCAAATCCTCGGCACCGGCGGGGTCGCCGCCCTGGAGCCGGGCCACGCCCAAGAGGCGAAGGGCATCCGCATTGTCCGGCTCTTTGGATAAAATATCATTATAGAGCGCCGTGGCCTCGCCGGCCCGGCCGGCCTTGTGGAGTTCGATCGCTTGTTCAATTGCCTCGGCGGCACTGGGCATCTTTGAAGACTCCTACCTTAATTTTGGAATTGAAAGGGGCCATAACATAGGCGGCCTGCCCCGTCCAGGGCCGGCCAAGAAGTGCTTTTTCCATCTCGAAAAAGCGGTTCTTCCGAAAGATTCAAACAAAAAAGTGACACTTTTTTTGTTGCGCTTGGAAGAAAAGCAAAAAAATTATCCCGCTAATATTGCGCGAAGGGGCGCATTATATTCTTCGCGGCTATTTGGAAATACTATATGTAGTAATATCAAAATCTACTGTATACTATATTGCGATTTATTAATAAAGATTAACGAATAATTTGCGCGATAGCTGCGATCTGATAAATGGTAAAAAAAATACTAAGATTTCCTACTGATTCGACTCCTATCTATTTTACGACCATGTTAAGATAAATCCAAGCGGCCGGTGCAGGATTGCCGGTTGACTAAAATACCTTTAGGGGGAGTAACGATGAAACGCATTACCTCATTCCTGGCTGTTGCCGCTTTGAGTGCCGCTTTGGCGGCCTGTGGCACCGAATTGCAGAAAGCGGAAGACCTGGCGCCGCAAGGCGATGAATTCTCTGCCGGCATGTATGGCGGATACTTGGAGCTGGCTGAGAGCGAGTATAGCGAGGGCAACTACCGTCAGTCCGACGTCTTTGCCGCGCAAGCCGAACGCGCGGCGGCGGGAGAAACAGTCCTGCCCAACGAGCCGGACCCCTCGCGCTTGGCCGAATATAAGTTGGGCGAAATGACCGCCGCGCGGGATCGTTTGCTGACCGCGCTGGACGATGGCGGCCGGGTGGAGGAGCCGACCCTGGCGGCGCTGTCCCAGTCGACCTACGAATGCTGGCTGCACGAACAGACCGAAGGCTGGCAGATGGAACAGATCGAGGCTTGTAAAGAGGACTATTTCGCCGCCATCAACGAACTCGAAGCGGCGATGGCGCCTGAGGTGGATGTTATCTAACTTTTTATGAATACAAATTGTTAGACATGGTATGTTTAAGTTTGTTCTGGTTCACTGTGTTGCACAAGTACGTCTTTATTCTTCTCATTGCACTAAAAGCACATTCACATGTAGCATTACTTGCTGGCATTACAATGCAGTATTGTGCTAACTTAATGACTTGATCTATCTTTGCTGAGCTTTTGTAAATGCTGCACAACTTCCATCAGGCTAATATCTGAAGAATAGTCTTTAAACAAGCATGACAAACCTTGTAGTTGAACTTGTAGCTGAGTGAAGTTGGACTCATTCATATTGCCTTCTCAACAAGCCCATAGCATACAATCATAGAGCCCTGTGCATTCAATGCAACTTGCTTTTACTTTCACATTGTTTAAATCAAGAGTTGAGCAAGTGGTCAATGTTTTTCCCCCATCTTGTACTTTTCAGGTCCGATGCTAAAAGGGCAAAAACATTTATTCATTTACATTAAAGCCCTACTTATTTTTCATCATTTGTCTTGTGGGGGACCAACATTTCCTTTAATGTAAATTTACCAAAACCCCGGTTTTCTCTTGGTGAGTGATTTTGAACTTAAACCTAGGTTATCATTGTCACTTTTTTGTTTATGACATTTTTGTTCCTGATGCTCAAATGCTTCTGGGAGGGTAGTATACAAAAAGCCATGGTATTGAGAATTGGCAACATCAGTTATATGTAATGTTCTATGCACAGTTGGCAAGCTACTGAGAAAGATCTATCTGATATTATGTAGGATTCATCCCCCTCCCAATTACATATAAACTTTGCTTGGTTTTAATACATGTGATATATATGTAGTTATCTATCTGAGCTATTTTACATTTCTACCAATAGCTTAAAGAAACTTAGTGAAGAGAGTCTCACCAGACCACCTGAAGAAGTGTTTGATTTACTTGAGAAACTTGGAGAAGGGTAGGTACAATACATCAGTATTGTAGGTAAAAGCAGTTTATTGTATGGCATAATGGGAAAGATAGATTGAGGAAGATTTATTATGGATTTTTGTTTGGCATGAAGCACCATTGGAACAAATATAAAAAAGATTGCTTAATTCTAGAAAGAAGTAGAAAATAAAGTACTTGATGTATGGAGATTTTGAGAATGTTTGAGTGAATTGTTGAAAATCCTATGCTCTGTCACCTATAAATAGTCAGCTTTGCATCATTGGATTGATTACCAAACACACCCAAAATTTCCTTGTGAACTAGCTGCTTTCCATGCCCTGTTTACAAGAGGGATAAATTATAAAGCAGTAAGAAGCCTGTTTCATTCAGAGTAGGTAGGTATGTCAAGTAAGCACCTTTTTCAAAGAGCTAAAGACACAGTACATTTGAAGAGGTCTTTAAACCATTTTGCAGTTTTTATTTTTGATATAATTTAATATATAATTTAGTACTTAGAACCTTGCTGTTGATAATCATGGTAGTGGGCATGCTGAACTAATTCAATGTATTGCCTGAAAGAATGATGTTGCTTTTGGAATATTATAAGGGCAGTGTGAGAAAGAGTAGTAGTTCTCTAATTTTTTAAAAAGAAAATAGTCTGTTAATACAGTTGTTCCAATATATAAAGAAGCAAAGCTCTCTTTTTGTGTCTTTTACTATGAATTGAAAAAAAAACAGCCACCAGTGGACCATTCATCAAGAGGTGATACATCTGCACCCTTGACTAGTTACTGACTTAACTAGATTTTCATATATATGTATATTTATATATAGATCTCATAAACATGAAGTGCTTGGAGCGCTGGCCCAGTTCGAATCCAGGATCTCCCACTCTGAAAGTCGGATTGTCGACTTTACTATTGCACTATTGCACTATTTAGTGCAATGGTAAAGTCTTCGCTTTCCGAGTGGGAGATCCTGTGTTGGAACCGGGCCAGCGCTCTTGCAAGGTCTTCTTTCAAGGTCACATGGGTCCTGACTTTACTTGTATATTTAATTACAATTTGAAAATATAATATCTGAAGGAATAATTATGAAAACCAATTGTTTAATTCCTGTTTAAATCTGGAAAAAGAGAGTGTCACTTAAAAAGGAAATACTCAAAATTCAGGTGATAACGAACAGACAAAGAAAGACATTTCCAAGCACTTTCTCAGCTCAGTTGATGCACTAGACATAGTTGTATGTAGGCCTACCATTTTATTTGGAATAAAGCCATGTGGCATCAATTTCTTTCAGGTCATATGGGTCTGTTTATAAAGCTATGCATAAGGAATCAGGGGAAGTCCTAGCCATCAAGCAAGTTCCAGTTGATACAGACTTGCAGGAGATCATTAAGGAAATTAGTATAATGCAGCAATGTGACAGGTAAAACAGCATTCAATTGATGTTGATTGTTTTACAGTTCTGATTCTTATCTTATATTTTTGGGAGGACGCTGCTGATCAAGTAAGTTGTATATGTATGTTTATATGTCTGTTTTAAACTGTTGTAAGAAAGAATCAGTGGCCATAAGTGTAAGAATTCAATATATACCATTTATGGTGCATTTATTTGATTGGATGATCTAGAGCTTTGACGTGTAATTGATTTTTATGGATGTGTAGAGCAGTTTTGTTTTCCAAATTTTTTTTTGGAAATAAAAACATAATGCACATATATCTTCACCTCATTTTAACTTAATGTTGTTGGATGACCATTCATCTTGCTGAGTGCCAGCAGCTTGTAATGTGCCTCCAGATCTAAAACTATTTTATTCCGTTACTATCTTCAAAAACTAACAGGATGATATTGCAGATGAAAAATTAAAAGTAGCTTTACTGCAATCATACAGACCTGATAACAAATGGATGAAAGCAGTGTTTGAAGCTCATTTCTTGCTAGCTAGGTAACTGTAATTTCATGTACCTTTTCCTATTAATAGTGGGATGTCAACAAGGGGTGGCATGCTTGTCAACTTATTTTGACTCTTTTAATCATGTGAATTTTTCTTCCTTCAAGTTTAGAGTTTGAAAGAAGTAAGAATTGCTAACCTAAATCTATGCTTATTGTTGACTTGGCATTATCAATGCCTTGAAGGAGCGCAGTTTTTTTATTGGTTTTTATATGATCATTATGTGATATTCCATTTTGTATGTTATTAATGGTATGTGATCTGCAGACATTGTGCCCTTATACCCTCAGTAGACCCCTTAGCTCTTAGGTGGTGGGCGGCAATGATATTTTATATCTTATCCTGCTGAGCACCAGTAGACGATGTTGATGATGCATTTGTTAGGTGTAAATTTGTTTCTCCTTGCAGCCCGTTTGTTGTGAAATACTATGGTAGCTATTTCAAGAACACAGACTTATGGGTAAGTAATTTAGAAGATTCTATTTTGCACATGGTTGCGAAGTAGTTCTGAAGTAAAGATCATGAGTTCATTTGTTTGTATTTATAAGCATCAGCCATTCTTTTTCTCACTTTTTTGTTATTTATCTATGTATATACTTTCCTTACAATCCACTTTGATTGATTCAACTATTTGATGTAACCATTTAAAACTCAATTTGATAGAGTTTGAAAAACATGTTGGTTGCTTGTATATAATATCTAGTACAAGTGGGCACAGATTTGTGTAACTTTGCATTGGTAATGTAAACGATGTTTTATGGGTGCCAGCTTGTTAAGACATTCTTTCTTTGTCTTTATTCAGATTGTCATGGAGTATTGTGGAGCTGGATCAGTTTCAGATATCATGAGACTAAGAAATAAAACGGTGCGTACAGGTACTTGTGAATGAGTGCGTGATAAAAACTTTGCAGAATTCTGAATGTTCCTTCTCACCTCTCACCTTCTCAGTGCCAGAATATTTTAAATAGCACGATAGACTTTGTTTCTATTTGTTGTTTACTTTGGTGTTCAGCCATCAGGGTATGAATACTTAAGAATATTGTATCCAGGTGCAGAACTTATTGCTCAATTTTTGCAAGGGTGTCATAAAATATATACAATAATTCTTCTGTTTATTGTCAAATAGAATAGCCACGTACATTACAATAATTGCAGCTCAAGTACGTGCCTGTTGAGTTGTCTTCATCGACCAACGAAGATGCAGATGTGGATTCTTCTTAACTAATTTGCTAGATGTTATCACCAATAAACGAGAAATCTGTATGCTGTCAGTATCAACTTCCTCAATATTCAAACATTCCATTTTTTGTACTCAAGTGCACAAAGTAGCACCCGGTCAATCCGAATTACCGTGGACAATAAGGGATGTTCTTGTGAAACTGTGAATAAATAGTATAATTTAGGAAAGGTATGGCGATTGTCTTGCGAAACGAATAATTTTGGCCACGAGATGCTTTTCTTCCCCTAAAAGTTTTTATTGCGGGTTCATGACGTAAATGCCCCCCCCCCCTTTCTGGAGGCATAGCGAAATATATTAATGACTCTTTAGTTCGACTTACTAACAACTTTTTCCATTTACAGACATGTTTAGACATTACTAAAGCTATATTGTGCTTATTTTGGTTAAAACTAGATAAATAGATAACCGCTATGTAATAGATATTTAAGAGTTTAAAAGATACGATTCAAATTCCATGTGTACAGATTCGTATTGTGAACAGTTTGTCGAACATTCATAACTACCATAATCAGCCCTACCTTAACGCTTCAATGCCACCCCAAATTTTTGTAGTACAGTGTTGGGTAATTTTTGCCCTTCCCGCATTTTCAGTGTACATGCATTACTTTTTTGCCAGTGTTGGAACGTTCAATACTTGTGGCAGGTTTCTGTAGTGCACATTTTTAACTGTCATACATTTTCCTCTTGTAGCTCAAGTTAGTAAAAGTTAGCCGAAGTTTTGAAGATTCCGTATCAGCCACTGTTAAGTACTGAGTAGCTTTTTCCAAGGAAAAACTATTGCTGTTTATCTCCGCATAGAAGAAATGGAGAAATTTTGAATGTTGTTGTGATTGTTCGATGTTTGTCTTTATTCTGTGTTTTTCAAGAGTTCGTAGAAGTTGTTCCCATCATTATTTTTCAAGGTTATTACCTCCCTCACATTTATTGCATTCGAAAATCTGACCCGTGACATGTCACAATGTCACCATTACGAATTATTAGCGTTTTATCAGTACACTTGTTTACATACGTGGCTTTGTATTTTTAGCTCCTTGAGGAAGAGATCTCGTGTATTCTGAAGGATACTTTGAAGGGTTTGGAGTATTTACATTTCAGACGGAAAATTCACAGGTATTGACATATTTTATGTTACACTTTCCATTTACTCATAACTCTGCATTGGAGACTGCCTTGTTGGTTTTTGTTAGAGGTAATGATTTTTGTATCAGACAGCGATTGAACATATGCATGGGACAATGTAAGCCATAGCTTCTTCCTCTCCAGCAAGTTGGTGGGGGGATAAAGTTTCCAGCAAAAATTCTAGATACTCTTGTCTTTTTTGAGGCGGATGATGGGGGACGCATGCCACTCTGGGGCAAGTAATGTACAGATAAGATTGCCCAAGTATCAATTGAAAAGCCATTGCACAATGCATAGTTCTCCTGTCCTTTTCCAGACTTTGCGCAGTGTGTTGCTATGCAGTCATTTAAACAATCAAATTTCTATATTGTATTTCTGTCTTCTATTCTATTGTATTGTATTGTATTGTATTCTTGCACTGAATTATTTTTGTAATCCTTGTCAGAATTGATCTCAACAACCGTATTGTTTGCTTCCTGTTTCCCTAGCAACCTTCCAGTATATAAGTAGACACGTTTTCGTTTAATTGCATAGTTCATTAACAAAACGTTCCGGGAACAATATGTCCCTTGGATCCTCGCCTCGCTAGTCTGATCAAGTCATAACTAAATCTTCGTACTTTAGGACCCTTAGGGAGGACGACATATTTATGTTACTACTATGCTGCATATATATATAGTCTAATGCATGCTTCAACACCTTTATGACGCAGATCACCACCGTTTTCTTCGCAGTTGACCACATTGCCTAGAGAATTGCCAGCCAGGGATACACAGCCCCTTTTTCTTTATGTTTACTAGCATAACACTGGCAAGACTACGCTCCCCTCCCATATATGCCACTACACAGCATTCTTTTGTCATTTTTTCTTCTTTGTAATGTCACTGTTTATTGTGTTTCTCCAAATAATCATCATTTTTCAACAACATTTTTAAAGTAAGTGAGGCCTAGTGCCTAATAAGCCTACCTCAGAAGCCGCAGTTTTGTAACACCTTGGTCCAGTTGTACTGGGCATAACTTCAAGCTGTGTGGAAACGCACCCACTACGCAAAATTCTGACTGTCGAGTTGGGAATGGTCATGTTGAACACACTTATGTTTTTGTGTCAAAATTTATTGATTTTCCACGAATGACTTGATATGCGATTTGCATGTATTCATTTATTATTTCGGTGATATTTTAAAATGTTTATGCCATCAATCTTGTTTTATCCAGTAACTATTCTGTATGTAAAATTGCATTATTGTTAAAAATAATCGTTCAAGTAATTAATGTGTAATAATATTGCAGAAAGCCTTCCTCATTATCTATTGTGCAATTATGCGGAAGGGCGTTACGTCAGCTTTTCTTTCCTTGACATTCTCCTTCATCAAAGTTTAAGTAAAGATAATTGACAAAAAGGAAGTTGTCACTTTTGTTACAGATTCTTTTTATTGTTTGAAATGCCCAGCATGACTTTACGAATGTCCTTTGGAAGCGGATATCATTTACATTTTGCGCATTCTTTTTTTACTTTGAGTCAACGGCGATCACTAGAAGACTTCATCTTGAAATCACAGTAGCTCGTGATGTGATTAGATATGTCTTAAAGCGTCACTTGACATAGGGGTGCTCTATGTAGCTTGTTTTTTTATTGAGTATATTGTACATAAAGAACATTTCATCTCTTCTATTAAGTTTTTTAAGAGGCGTGTTGTCTGATCAGGTAGCTGTTTCAGTAACAATAGAACATTTGGATCATGTCCAGGGAAAGTTGCTGATTCAAAATTCAAGATCGTTCAGGCTATGGCATCGATTTGTTTTCAGAGGTGGTAAAGCCAAATCACAAATGGCATGGCTATGGTAGGAACGAACGAGCTTGTAATATGATTTAATAAGATATGGGTTCATTGCACACGTTTTGGGTTTAAGTCGATTGTAAAAATATTTGCTGCGAGCTCTAACTATTAATACTGAACTATTTCGTTTTTTTCCTCTACTTTCTAGGGACGTCAAAGCTGGAAACATTCTGCTAAATACTGAGGGACATGCAAAGTTAGGTATGGCATCATCTCCTGGTAGAAACATTAACTTTGGTGTGCTGTATTACCTACCCGTCCCATCATGATGATATTCTTGAATATATGGGAATATGGAATTTGCTTATGTAGTGACTTTATCCACGGGTAATGTCACTCGATCTTGCTCAGACCGAAGCCGTAAACCGACATTCTGAATATTATTTCGAGGAGGATCTCAGTAATATAAGTAGACCTGTAGAAGAAGAGATACATCACACATTAATCATCGTTAGGATACCCTCTAAAAACGGTTGTCCAGCAACAAGTAGATATACACTCCTCCAACCGCCTCCCGATAGATCATGTTCTCCTATGCACCCTATTTGTTATTAGAGTTTTCTTCTGCAAACGCCCTTGTAGGTTATCATCGGTAGAAGAAATAAAAAGTTGTTACCTTAAAACCGTACACTGTCACCCTTCACTTTTCGCATTTATCGTTAAATTTGATTCATTTTACTATTTTCCGTAGCCGATTTTGGAGTTGCAGGGCAGCTTACGGTAAGTTTTCGGCCTAAAAGTATTTTATTGGCTAAAATTTAATTTAAAGTTATGAGGTTTGTTTTCAGATGCATGTCACTAAGCTGGTAAAGGTCAGCACTGCATTAGCTCGCCCGGCAAATTGAGAGCATGTATCAAATATATAAGAGTGTGAAAAAGTTAAGTACAACGAATCCTCAGGAACTTAGCACCCACGCTAGGAATGATATGGAATGGTTACAATTAAGGAAATAGTAAATATATTGTTAACCACCAATGCCGCGTAGCCTTGCCCTCTTGCATAAGCATGGTAAATAGATGTGTCCGTGAAAGGATTATGAGCGGGGCCTTAACAACCATAGTCCAATCTCTGGATATATACCTATCGATTCCATTACTAGAGCTGAGGTCAGCATTTTTTTCAATTTGGTCTCTGTATCATGCGTATTCTTGGGTATTCAGCTAAATCTTTCTCCTCATGTAACTGAAGAATCATAGTTTCATGTATATATGTCCCTTTATTCCAGGACACTATGGCCAAACGAAATACTGTAATTGGGACGCCGTTTTGGATGGCGCCCGAAGTGATTCAGGTAATATATTTATTCAATATTTTGCTAAGCCTGTCATCATCATCATAATCATCATCATCGTCCTCATCATCGTCATTATGATCATCATGATCATGATCATCATTATCGTCATCGTCATTAGCAGCAGTAGCAGCTGATTGTTTGTTTCTTCCTGAACAGTAACCCGTCCCAACAATTAAACACTGATGTCAATCGTCATACGTACTGCTAGCAGGTTCAATGTAGTTCAAAACGGCATAACCGCTTCTTCTCCGCAATCAACCAGTTGATATCTTTTGATAGTGCGTTTCCCAGAGACGTCTACAAGAATGAGCGTTTATGAAGGATCGTTTTGGTTTGATACTATGTAGTATATTTATAAAATATCATAGCATAGGATGTCACTGCCTATGGCCCGAACTCCTTGTCAACACGTCCGTTTACGATAGAAAAAAGTGTAGGTACATTGTTATGTTTGCAGTAGTATATTTTGGTATAGCATTCGTTATGTTGTTAAGAATAACTAGAGATAACATTGTCTTCGATGTTACTTTTCGCCTTTGCAGGAAATCGGATATGACTGCAAGGCAGATATATGGTCTCTGGGGATAACTTCACTGGAAATGGCAGAGGGGAAGCCACCTCATGCAGACATTCATCCAATGAGGGTGAGACATTATAATATTGTTGCTTTGAGCTTTTTGTCACCTCTTTGTACATAACGTATTTTGGCTTTATGGCCAGTTCAAACATGGAGAGCAGAGGGTCTTTTGTGTAGTTAAATTCCTTTAATAATGTGACACCACGTGCTCTGCATGAGATGCGGTAGAAAGGCAAACGAGAGGATAATAAAATATGAGTTGTTTTGATAAATACATGAAATATGTGCAGATGTTCATGCACTTAACTTTGCGAGGTTAACTTGGACAGATTTGAGCAAGCTGTTCAGAACAATAGTCAATGCGAAGCTGCCGAGACTTTAATTCCGAGTACGACAGTTGGATTTATTTAGGCATTCATGTCATATCAACATAATACGCCGCAAAGCAGAGTCCTTTTGATCCACGTTGCTGCATACACGTGATGTCATGTGAATCACATAACCTTAGAATTAAGTGGTAAGTTGTGCTAGTGGTGTTCTCACCAAATCCAGATCTTTTTGCACAAAGAGGTGTGGTTGATCTTGTGACCGTTACAACATACGATTTCTTTACAATGGGATCAAAAGCTGGTAATACTTAGATTGCGGTGTCAAATGGAAAGTGGCTGTATTAAGGGGCACGCTTAGGGACAAGGAACGCTTAATTGAAAATACGCTGAAGTAAGTGTGTGCTAAGTGGAGGCCGTTTCTAAATTAAGAGAGACAAATGCAAAGCCTATACCTTTTGAGATAGATTTTCCCAAAGCAACAAGAGAGGAGGAATCAATGCGAAAATTCTCAGGGATATTCTGATTCTTCAATCGTTGTGTCATGATAATCAAAAGAAAAGGGCAATAGGCCTTTTGTTCCAACAACGTATGTGGCAGTGACGTCTCAAGCTGTACTGTGACAGTAAACATTGGCCACAGAGAGATAAAGAGAAATTACAAATATTTTTGCACATAAAGTTTGAACCTATTGGTTCCTTAACAAAGAAGGCGTAAAGCATCTCTTTATCTCATTAACATCTCCTTTGAAACAAAACAGTTTATCAATATAGCCCGTGGGGCGGTTCATAAAGAGGAGCACCCATTAAAAGGTGGCAATTAAAGAGGGGGGCTCTTAGCCGACAGACGCCCATTTTAAATAGTGACGATTAAAGAGGGGGTTCATAGTCAGGACGCTCCTATTTTTAGTATTGGGTATTAAAGCGGGGGTCATTTATCGAGACGGGGTGCATAGTCGAGCCTTCGTAGTATATGATACATGTAAATAGCATCAATTCCGTTATCAGTGCTTCGGGTAGACATGAACGTGCATCATAGAAGCCTATCATGGTGTCTGCCCAGTTAAATTTTCATAGCATCCTTATTTTTTTCGCCTTTTGCACACGTTGGTATACCATTTCTCTCTATTTCCACCATAGGCTATATTTATGATCCCAACCAAGCCACCACCTACGTTTAAGAATGGTGACAAATGGTCAAAGGAGTTATTGGATTTTGTCTCCAAATGTCTAGTAAAAAGTCCAGATGACAGAGCTTCCGCTACACAATTGCTCCAGGTAGGAGGAGTATGAAGTTAACAACCATATTATGTATTACTTTGAATATATGTCAGCACGTTTTGTACTTTGGGAAGTTAGTATTTGAGGAATTTCAGGGAAGAGTTCTTTACTGCCTAGTTTTTCAATTTCCACATTGATTATGCTTATCTTATTTATTGTGGATCATGTGCGCGTATGGTGTAAGAGCTTTGTTCGAAAGCCAGCGACAGGAGTTGGATCCCAGCTTTGGGGAGCGTCTCTTCGCCACAGTCACAGGCCCCACCAAGGCCATGTGTGTGAAGGAGGGGAGACAGAAACTCCAGAATCACTTGGCATTGATTGTACGTATGTTTGGAAGGCCCAGCCATATTGTCCGTGTGTGACTGCGTTTTATGAATACGTATAGGCTGTAGGTGAATGGACTACTTAGCCTTTTCCACGAGAACTAACTTATTAGGTCGTGCAGCTGATTGAAAATGTAACTGAGATACTACGAGATCGACGGGGGAATCCATGGCCATTGAATCATTAATTATTGTTTTAGCTAAATTTGGATTACAAGTGTTTGTAAATGTAGAAGATGTAAATAAATAGATGGTCATGGTGCTGTTGTGAACTTACTAGGCTTTTTTGATCGCTGCTGAACATATTGAACATTTTCTGTTCTTGTTTCAGTATGCATTAATTTATTATTTCTCCCTCCATTTTAAGCACCCATTTATCAAGGGCGCGAAAGGAGTATCCATTTTAAGCGGTATGTTAGCAGAAGCTGCGGGTATTCGTGAACAGGAAACGTCACAGGACGGCGAAGTGGATGGCCCTGTTAGTAGTGATGTAAGTATTGAATACTCAGTTCTGCTATTTTTCTAGCTTTCCTTTGTATATCATCCTCATAAATAATATTTCGTCTGATTAGTTGCAACTTTGTCAGTTTAAGAAGGCACTTTCGTCTCGTCTTATTCTCCAAAGGCACCTAGGTGATTCTATATGTATATATGAAAATACCCAATCCGTTGTCGCACGATATCGGTAGGCTACCGCCTATGCATCCATTGGAACAGAATTACCTCCTTAACTCACGCAAGATACAAAGACGATATCTGCAAATGTACCTCACTGGTATTTTGCGCAAGGATAACCATCTGTCATTTAAGAATGAGGAGTCAATCTTTTGATACTTTGCGAGAGGCCCTTTTGATAGTCCTTGGATATTTATGGATTTTAAACGTCAGCCATGTGGTGAGGGGGAATGGAAGGAGCGTTATTGTCGTAAGCTACAAGCTGTTTGATTTTGACCATTTGGCTGTGTCAATCCTCTTAATGGGCACGATCAAAGGAAACTACGTGCAGTAATAAATAGCGCTGTTCCATACGTGTCAGAAAAACATTACATCATGAAAAACAAAGAGAGACCAGGCAAACTTGAGTCGTTTTCAAGGCATCAAACAGCAAGGAGTACAGTATTATGCGTGCCTGCAAAACTGCTTAAGTGGCATTACTTTTTAGTTTGTTACTAGTATAAAAGTAATTTAGTCTGCAAGCTGGCCAGTAGCATGGCTCGATAGCACAAAAGTTATTGTTGAAGATATTGTGAAGTAAAAATGGCAAAATGAATGCGCACATCAACTCGAAACACTAGTGAGAGAGTATATTAAGTACCAATGACGTTATTATGAAAAGTTGGTGCTGATGTGGTGCATTTCTTTACTAATTACTGGAAAAATTTATTTTCTTCTATTTAGTCCAAATTTTGTGTCCTTCACTTTGACTGTATGACATTAAATATTCATGCAGTGAATTCAGTTAAACCATCCATTTATTTTTGATCATTAAGTTACCATGCATGTCAGGACCTTTGCAGCGATTCTCAGGGGGGTAGGAGGTATGCCACAATGTAAATGGGATTCATACTTGAATAAATCCTTTGACATAGGACGGGAGCATTTCCCCTGCCCCTGATTGCTACTGTTCTGTATTTTCATGCTACATTTGTTTCTGCGTTTACCAAAGGCTATCCATTACATTCAGTTGAGTTACCATGCAGTTAATAAGCAAAAATGTCTCATATTTGGTAAGTTTATGGTAGGTAGGTTTACTTTAAGAAACTCCAATTACCTCTTTTCTTAGTATTTATTCATACTAGAATATGATTCCTAATGTAACTACCTAATGTAATGAGCCTAATATAGTCCCATTTCCTACTCGTTTCACCCTCTACATTTACATTTACAATGGTTGCCAATAACCCGAGAAAGTAGATGGAATACCTTTTGGCAAATCAACCTTCCACAATGCTCTTATTACTGTCAAACTTTGTACTGTCACTCATGATTTTGTTTCATCACTTGTGAACATAACAAAGGGTCATATTGACAATGAGTATTACGAGATTCAAAAATATAGTGGCAATTTGCATACTGTGCAACAATGTTTAGGGTATTCAAGGGCAATGTTATCGACTTGGAGGATGAACAGGTCTGTCGACACTATTTAGTAAAAGCGAAGGTCCATGTATCCTTTTAATCAGTGATGTATTCTGTTTCTATCCGATATTGCAGATTTTAAGCTAAAATGCATATGTACTTATATTTCTTGATATTCTCTGGATTAAAATCTTGAATAGCACAAGCTTCTATCTGACATATTCCGCTGTAGTTTCGGCAACGGAAAGAAAAGGAAGAAAATATTTACCATGAAGGTCATACTGACATATCACGAGTGCTGTTACAGCTTTCAAAACGTTTATGAACCATGTCACATACTCCAGCGATAAATTAGTCGTTGAAATGTTAAGTTAACGTGTGAGTTCACAACGTTGAAGTGGACGTTTGCTGGGACTTTCTGCGAATAGATTACGTCATCATTATTTTTAGAAACTAGACGGCTTGTGGAACAGCGCTACTGGAGCGATGTTGTTTCACTAAATTGTTAGGTTGCGCCAATAATTTTCATTTTATTGAATCTTTTAAATATTGAGATAGAGGAGCAGAATACCTTTGACACCTCCTTAACAATTTTATTGCAGCGATGAGCCTTCTACCTCTCCCACGGCGTTCTCTTTTTTTTTCTTCCCACGAAGTCTCCCTCAACCATGTAGTTACCACTCGGTTTAGGAAAGTGAATGCTCATATCTCAATGTCAAGTGAAACTCTTTCCCATTTGTAAAGCAATATTTAAAAGTAGTAACTTTGTAGTAGTCCAGTGGCCACTAATCTGTCTTTGTCTTTATTGATATTGCAGGAAGAAGAAGACGGTCAAATTGAATCTGGCACCATGATCATGCAAGATGACCTTGGTACAATGATTGTTACTGGAAGTAATGATGGGACAGTCATCGTCAATAGCAATGAAGGGACTGTGGTTGCCAATAGTGATTCCGGTACGATGATAGAAAACGATATGGGAACCATGGTAATAAATGATGATACTGATGACGGAACGATGCGAAGTGAGTGTCACATACCCCTCGTTAAGGGAATTGTCTCTTGTATTTTACTTTCTGAATGTATGAAGCATGGTTTAGTAGATACGGAGATCATAAAAGATTGGGGGACGGGGACGGAGCTGTTGGAGGAAGGTTATATCGAAGGATGGGATTGATTAAACTAGCATGAAGTTAATTTGTGTAAGGTGAAGTTTGGCGGTACATAGTGAACTGGACTGGAATGGGCTGAAATGAAATGGAATGGGCTGGAATGAAATGAGCTGGAATGGAAAGGAATGGAATGGGATGGGATGGGATGGGATGGGATGGGATGGAATTGGATGGGATGGGATGGAATTGGATGGGATGGAATGGAATCGGATGGGATGAGATGACTGAACTGAAATGGAATGGAATGAACATGGGCTCGTGTAGCTTGGTGTACAATGATGAGGTGAGGGGAGGTTAGGTGAAATTGAGTGTTATGAATGCAATCGAGTGTTATGTCTCTGGTTAGAGTGAGTGTATGAATGTGCCAGTTTGCTCAAAAACTGAATTTAAAATAGAATGCTTTTAAAAGTACCTAAAGCGTCCCTCAAATTCCATCATTTTCTAACTTTTGTGCATCGATTGGTATTGAGTTGTGAACTAAGGCCCCCCGTAATTTTTACTTTTGAAAGGAAATGTGCCGTAATATCTATGCCGTATCTATGCCGTAACATCTGTTAATTTGTGAGTGACATGTGAGGCAATATGTGTTGTACATTAATTGTTGCCATTTTCCCAAGCCTAATCGTTATCATAGAATTGTAAAAGTAAATATCGCTCTTAACCCGAAATAACCGTTGCTTTGCTTGTCAGTCGTAAATTGCATCCCCTATTTATCAACAGGTGTCGAAACTGAAAGCACCCGACAGACGTACCGGCCAGCTTATCTTGATCATTTTGAAAAACTGGAGGAGAGCCAAAGGAATGCAGGAAACCGACGTGTTCAGGAAAACGCATTGAAGCCCGATGCATTACAATTTCCAGGTCCATTCCTTGGCCCAATCGACTTTGAATTTGTAAGTATTTACGTGCGTGACTTGCGTGTATATTTGTTTGTATATTGTATATCTTTTATGTATGTATCTATCTATATATATATTTCCCATGAAAAGTACTATATTTAAAATTATCGATTTTAAGGTACAAAACCAAAAAGAATCGATACATCGGAGAATCAGACATGTGATTGATGTCTGTAATAACGTGTAGATTCTGGGTCTTGATATTTTATTTGTTATTTATTGTTGTCTATTCTTGTTTCAGCTCAAGTCCTTAACGTACGAAGAGCTTCAGCAACGAGCCTCGTCTCTAGACGGAGACATGGAACGGGAAATTGAGGACTTACGTAAACGGTACCAGGCAAAGCGACAGCCTATTCTAGACGCCATGGAAATGAAGAAACGGCGGCAGATGAATTTTTGAGATACTATAGTATTGATATTATTTTTTGTTTTGACCTAACCAATTAACTTGTAAAGTGTCATGAAGGTATTAAACCGGTGCAGTGGTACCTTGATTTATCCGTGCTTAAATTTTATAAGTAAAATTGTAGATATTTTTTACACCGGTAGGTTGGACGAGACAGAGCAAGGAATAAAGTGTCTCGATTAATATGAAGTGATGGTTGCTTGCGTTTAAGCTTACTTGTCTTCTTTTATTGTTATTTCCCTCTTCGCTTCCTACGCTTTTCTGTGCTTACCACTGTTGGGGAATCAAATTTAAGGTTAAAAAGCGCTTTATTATGCCCCTCCCCCTACCCAGTTTGAAAAACCCCTTAAATGTCCCAGCCCAAATTTGATTGCTAATCGTCCTTTATGAACTTCATGGTGTTACTATGTACTCATTAACGTATTAACGTTTTTCTTCCAAACGAAAGATGTAAGAATAAGAAGCAAGTGTTCCTTTACTTCGTAGCCATATCAATTCCTCGAGGGACATATCATGCACCCCCCATTATAAGGAATTCATTTAAAGCTTTTTATTCGATCTCCACCCCTCCTCCCACCCCGACAATAAAGTACAGAGGTTTGCACAGAGCACACTGCCGCTTTGGCAAGCTGTTCACGTTTTGTTTGTCTTAAAAAATGCGCCATTTCCATGGTCATCCCAAATATTGCTGATAGTTAAGGCGACTTTGAGAGTATTTTTGTTCCATTTTGCTTTCACAAAATCTTTCTTTCTCACATCATGTTATCCTTTTAAATACGTTTTTGAAGGTCATTTTCTTTTCTCCCTCCCTTCTCTTCACTTGACCATACCTTCTTTTCATTGCTTTTACATGATCTCATAGGCGTTGTTCCGTTGTAACTGAGATTCCTCTGTCTTCCATAAGCCATACATTCTTCGCCTGTATTCTCTGATAGGGCGTACATACTCATCAGTTGGGTTACTGAGATAATATGCCATTATAGCAATATTTACTCCACCTTGGATTTGCATGGTTGCTAACAGTCTATTGATGACGAGCGGGCCCTCCCTGTTGCTCAGTGGGACACCTGCTGGGCGATACACCTTCACTGGCTCCTTTACCATTCACGCCGTTGTAAGAGGTGATAATTCTTGGCATTTTTCACTCGTAAAAGGTTTGTGAATTTAACTGATGTTTTAACACCACTGATGTTTTGATCGAGGTACCATCTCTAGAGGGGTTGCCAACCGAGGCTTCAGAGGCCCTTCTCTCCATGAGACAGACTCCTCCTGCCAGTCACCAGCACGGGATTTCAAGATTTCGGGATAGGCTTTCAGGTACTACACCTTGCCCATGGCTGACTTGGAGGTAGTTTGGGAAAGTGTAATCTCATTTTTGCCACAACCGGATGTAGTTTAATATCATACCGACTTATTCTTATTTCGTTTCTTTTTTTTATTATTATTTCTGATTTGCTCAAGAATGATTACAAGTCTCGGATTTCACTTCAATAGCGGGCCACAACCAGTGGCCTTCGGTATTAAAGCGTTTATTTCATATCCAGCACTTTCCGTAATATTCAGGACGTTCCAAACAAACAAGGTTTTTGAAGCATTTCAACCGTAAGATGCAAGTCCGTTTTTCGAATCCATCTCTTAATTGTTTCGATACTGTCCCCAATTCCCCTACCACAACTGGTACAACCTCTACTTCATTTTCAAGATTCTCGCTATTTTCTATATCAGTTCAGAGTAATTGTTGCACCTCCCCTTTTCTTTCCTATCAATACGAGTATCAAAAGGGCACGATGGGTCAATCAGTAAACATTTCTTGACATGCTTTTCAGCTACTGTAATATCAGGTCTCCGTGATGTTTGCCGTAATGTTCAGCTTCGCGATCCACTTTCCAATTTCATTTGTAACACTACCAAGGGCCCCTATTACTATAGGCACAACTTGCACTTTTTTCATCGTCCATAACGCCCCTATCTCCAATTTAAGACCCTGATACTTTTCAATCTTCTCTCTCTCCTTGTCTGATATCCTGGCATCCACAGGCACTGCAACGTCAACAATAATTCCCGTTTCTCTTTCTTGTCAACCAGGATTATCTCGGGTCCAGTAGCCTGTATGACATTATCACACTGTATGTTGACGTCCCAGAGAATCTTTGCATCGCCATTTTCAATTGCGCCTTCAGTAGTGTGATCGTACCAATTATCTTCGTGCTCAAATCCAAACCTCTTGCATAAATCCCAATGAATCTTCTTAGCAACAGAATCGTGTCTCCTCTTATACTCCTTCTGTGCAAGTTTTTCACATTCGCAAACTATATGCTGCACGCTCCTCCTCGTTTACCACACATTCCATGTAAAGGGCTATCAATACTCTTATCAATGTAATGCTTGACATAATTTATTCGAATTGCCTGTTCCTTTGCAGCGCACAATAAAGCCTCAGTCTCAATTTTAATGTCGCTTCTGGATAGCCAGTCCCACATCATGTCTTTAGCTGCGTTTTCTGGTCTTTGTCTAACAAACTGCCCGTACATCTTCTTTTTAACCCATTTACCTTTTAGCCCCTGGACTTTTTACATCTTAAATTTATCAGCCGTAGTTGTACCTCCTGTTTTAATCGTTCCAGCAGCACAGACTCCATTAATAAGATTTTCCTTACAATTTAAAACATAGATCCCCAAAGTATTTTCCTCCCCTCTAACCACCTGTTCCACACTACTCAACCCTCTTCCCCGCTCCTTACGCTTCACATATAGCCTGTCGACGTCACTCTTTGGGTGAAATGTCCCACACATTGTCATCAATTTCCTAGACTTTCTGTCAATTCGCTTCAGCTCACTCTCTTTCCAATCTATTACACCTGCTCCGTATCTATAAATCGCGACTGCTCACGTGTTAATTTGCTGTTTCTTTATTTTTACCATTTACTTTAGACTTTAAAATTAACCTTATGCTCCTTTTATATTCTCTTATTGTTGTCGCCTTCATCTTATCCTCTTTAATCTTATCAAGCTCAACTATACCCAACTACGTGTAGCCTTCCTCTCCAACCTCCTTCATCACCTCACCACTAGGCAGTTCTATGCCACCAAAACTCACCGTCTCTATATTCCTGTCCATTCGAAGTGAGGGAAAGCTTCCATTGTTCCATACTTCTCCCCAAGAATTTCGTACATTTTCAGCAATCCCAAAGACTTCCAAAGACTCTTTAATCCAACTATAGGATACAAAATCATAAGCCTTCTTATAATCGACGCACGCCATAGCACGATTTGTATGTTTTGTCAATCAATAGTTGATCCTTCGTTCCCCTACTGTTGCTTCTACATCCTTTCTGTTCTTCCGGGAACAAAGTTTTTCCATCTAAATAAGCATACAAATAATCGGCAATTACACCTGTCAATAACTTCCACGTCAGCGGAAGACACGTTATTGGTCGATAATTATCGACAGCATTGCCTTTTGAGTGATTATTCTTTCAAAGTACTGTGCGACCATCTGTCATTCTTTCTGGAAATTCCCCATCCCCATCAAAATATCATTAAGTTGTGCAGCAATTCTCTAATGAAGGCTGGTGAGATTTTTAGTCCAAAATCCTTGCACTCTGTCTTTTCCGGGGGCTTTCCAATTAGGTATCTTCCTACATTGCTTCTTTATCTTATCAGTATCAATTACCTTTATCAGTATCTTGCCTGTATCCTATCAATCACCTTTATCAGTATCTTATCTGTATCTTATCAATCATCTTTATCAGTATCTTATCAGTATCAATTCTTTATCTTATCAGTATCAATCACAGTCTCTTCTTGGATGTTTTTCCTAACCATATCCTTCATTGCTTCTTTATCCTTCCATTTTCCATATTCCATATTCCATATTCCATATCCTTCATTGTTTGTTTATCTTATCAGATTCGTATCTTATTCCCTACATTGCTTCTTTATCTTATCAGTATCAATGAAGCAGCTCTCATAACGAATAACGAATAACGAATAACGTCAACTTTTTATATTGCATACCACTTCTCTACATGTGACGAGTTTACACTGGAAGAAATACGAAGTATAAAACCAATTTACTACAAAGATCTCCAACCCTTTCGTGCACTGACCTTGACGAAAGTGCCTATCGCTCTTTCTGCTGTGGCGACCTTCAATGTTTTGATCACTGGTTTAAGCAACCGGAAATGAACCATACACTCGATGGCAAAAAGGTGTGAATTCAGTACTTCGTTACCGTATAATCATTTTTTCTGGTCAATATTAAAGATTCTATTTTGCCTAAACTGTGCAATTCGCTGTTCATACCTTTTAATTTGTGCACATTTTACTACAATCCTTTGCGTCAGTTCTTCCCTAACAGTTTTCATCCATTTCCTTTTAACTCCATTCTTCTCTAAATCTTTCACTTTGCACTGGCTCTTTTTGTCCTCCATTGGAATCTCTGTTCAGCAAGTTGATATCCTGTCTCAGTCTTTTATATCCTCGTTTAATTCTTCGTTTCCACCTTGGTTCTTTCCTTTGTTTGAGTTCAAACCTCTTTAATCCCATTTTCCCGGCAACCCACACACTTGCAACATCAATGATGTCGTTTGTTTCATTGATGTTATTAGTTTTAACAAATCTAACTGCGAAGTTTTTTTTCTCAGTTTGGTCTTACAGAGATTTCTTGTCGACATTTTTAAATAATATTCCTTCACTTGTCTTTCGCTCTCGCATTATTTCTTTTAATTGGTCAATGATTTGCTTCTGTTCTTTACATATGTCTCCAATATCCTCCTCTGCATTTTCGATAACTTCAACATCAATGTTAGTACTCTCTTCTCTGTTCTGATCGACTTCACTCTCTACAGTTCTTCTCTCTCCTATTGCAACTTCATCCACCGTATCTACAACTACTTCCGATTCATTGTCTACCGATCTCTTGATCATCTCTTACTCTAATTCAGAAAACCATCTATTTTTCCTGATCGCCCTCGATTGATCACAGATGCGTTGTTCCGTTCATTCAGACATTCCTCTGTCTTTCCATCCTCGAAACAATCTTTGCCTGTATCCCCTGAAAAGTTTTTCTGAATCATCAACCGGCTTTCTTCGGTAAAAACATTCCATAACCACCCTATTTGCTTCCCTGTTTGCTTTCCATTTCATTCTAGCAGTAGCAGAATGACGACCGGGTTCTCGCTGCTGTGCCTAGGAATACCTGCCGGGCGAGGGACCTTCACAATAAGCTCCAGCACCATTCATGCCGTTATTTTCAGAAATCTGATTCGATATTTTTCAGTCGTATGAGGATTAGTGGGTTTTAGGTTGCACTACCACCAGTGTTTTTATTGAGACACCATCTCTAGGAAAGTTGCCATCCAAAGCTAAAGACCCAGTCCTGGCCATGAGACTCAGTTATATCCCGCTAGACGTCAATCTAGTATTTTCCACTGCGGTTGGTTTATTGATCAGGGTTTTCCATCTCCTAGGCTTATTGCCTTTCAAGGCTAATTATCCCAGCCTACCCATAATAGACAGCTGGGGAGGTAGAGGGAGCTTAATATGGAAAGACCATCCCATCACCAAGTTATTGTTATTATCATTATTATTATTATTATTATTATTATTATTATATGTCTACTTGAACTTAAAATGGTCATTAACAATTTACGATTTTGACTCCACATGGATAAAATCCTCATGCGACAACCTTGTCACCTATCATTTTCGAAGATGGCTGAACTTCCAGCTTCCCAGTAAGAAATTTGGTTTGAAACTAAATCTCGTCAGCGATATCTTTAAAGTTTGCC